>BPTQ01000009.1:227863699-228076696 GCA_019973895.1 Chrysanthemum seticuspe
AAATACCACGGAAAGGGACACTATGACTCAGCAGGTTGTTCTTGGACTAACAAGGGACCAAATTATCAATGGAGGACCAAGAACAATGGTGGATCCTCTAAAACTTCATCCCCTAAACCTGTGATCCACAAGGCAGGTTCAAGTCAGTAATGACTTGAACCTCCACTGATTACTAACTGTTTGTATATATATTTTTGTTGTTTGTAGGATCATCCCCTTAAGCATAAGAATATTGGTATTGTTGATAGTGGTTGTTCCAGAAGCATGTCTGGAAACAGGGATATGATGCACAATTTTGTCCCTATAGAAGGAGGAGGCAATGTGACTTTTGGAGGAAGTGATGGTAGTATCACAGGGAAAGGCACCATAAAGACACCTCATCTAGATTTTGAAAATGTGTACTTTGTTAAAGAACTTCAGCATTTCAACTTATTCTCTGTTTCACAAATCTGTGATACTAAGAACAAAGTTCTCTTCACTGAGAATGAATGTCTTGTGCTGTCTAAAGACTTCAAACTCCCAGAAGAAACTTCAATTCTACTGAAGGTTCCTCGAACTCACAACTTATACACATTCAACCTTAATGAAGTTCAACCAGGTGGTGATCTCACTTGCTTGGTGGCTAAAGCATCTCTTGATGAGTCCACTAAATGGCATAGAAGAATGGCGCATGTGAATTTCAAGACCATTAACAAACTCTCTAAAATGGGTCTTGTTGAAGGACTTCCCACCAAAGTTTTCACAAATGATCACAATTGTGTCGCTTGCAACAAAGGAAAACAACACAGAGCTTCTTATAAAGCTATCAATGCTATGAGCATCATTACTGAACCTCTTCAGTTGCTTCACATGGATCTGTTTGGTCCAACTCAAGTCAGAAGCATTGATCATAAGTTCTTCTGTTTGGTAATCACGGATGGCTATAGCAGATTTTGTTGGGTTTTCTTTCTCAGAACCAAAGATGAAACATCTCAAGTGCTGACTGAATTTATCACTCTTGTTGACAATCAGTTGAACAAAAAGGTTAAGGGTATTAGGTGTGATAATGGGACAGAGTT
Organism: Chrysanthemum seticuspe; assembly: GCA_019973895.1. Lineage (NCBI taxonomy): Eukaryota > Viridiplantae > Streptophyta > Magnoliopsida > Asterales > Asteraceae > Chrysanthemum > Chrysanthemum seticuspe. The sequence continues at coordinate 227,864,758 of BPTQ01000009.1, forward strand.
CAAAAATGCTATTCTTATAGAACTCTGTGGGTCAAAAGGCATAAAAAGGGACTATAGTAATCCAAGAACCCCACAACAAAATGGGGTGGCTGAAAGAAAGAATAGGACCTTAATAGAGGCTGCTAGATCCATGCTTGCAGACTCTAAACTGCCCACTATGTTCTGGACTAAAGCTGTTGGCACTGCCTGCTATGTGCTAAACAGGGTGTCCATTACCAGACCACAACTCAAAACCCCATATGAACTCCTCTTTGGAAAGGTTCCTGTCATTCACTACCTAAAACCTTTTGGTTGTCAAGTGACCATTCTGAACACAAGTGATCCGTTGGGAAAGTTTGATGAGAAGGCTGATGATGGTTATATTGTGGGTTATTCAGCTCATAGTAAGGCCTACAGGGTGTACAACTTGCAAGCCAAGAAGATAGAGGAGACATTGAACCTGAGATTTTTGGAAGATAAGCCTAATGTTCAAGGACAAGGTCATTCATGGTCCTTTGATCTTGACTACTTAACTGATTATCTGGGTTACCACAGACATTTGGCTAACCAAAATACAGGTCCTCAAGAGTCTCCAACTAACAATGCAGGTCCCTTAGATGATGACTCTGAAAATGAGTTTGAAGATGATGAGCAACCCATACTTGTGCCTTCTTTCTCCCCTAACAATATTGCAGGTACCACCTCCAAGGATGCTGCTGATTCGAGTGATGAAGATGACTCTCATTATGCTGAGGACCTTGCTAGGCTTCAGACTCAAGAATTTGCAGCTAAGCTTGAAGCAGAAAAAATGAATGGAGAGGTTGCTAATGAAGGAGTCGGTGGAAACCATGTTTCTGCTGAAGTTGATTCTGTCACACCTCACTTCCCCAAATCTGCTGAAGGCTATGCTGTTCCCTCTCAAGTATCTTCAGACTTTGGTGAACCCTATACACGCTTTCCAAAACCTTCAGATCTTGGAAATCATCAACCCAAAGCTGGCATCTTCACCTCACCCTCTTATGATACTGAATTTGAACCAACCATCACTAATCTTGATTCATCCATTGAAGTCAACCCCACTACTACTCAGAGGATCAACATAGCTCATCCTCAATCCAACATCATTGGTGATCTTCTGGCACCTGTTAGAACTCGCAGGGCTATCACCAGTCCTCAATTTGGACAGATTGCTTTTCTCTCTTATGTCTCCAACCAACAAAGAGACAATCACACAGACTTCAAACATTGTCTGTTTGCTTGTTTTCTCTCTCAAGTGGAACCAACCAGTGTATCTCAAGCTCTTAATGATTCAAGTTGGCTAGAAGCAATGCAAGAAGAGATGCAACAATTTCACAACCAGCAGGTTTGGATTTTGGTACCACTACCTGATGGCAAATATGCCATTGGGACAAAATGGGTTCTGAAGAATAAGAGAGATGCTAGGGGTGTTGTGATCAAAAACAAAGCAAGATTGGTAGCTCAAGGCTTCAGACAAGAGGAAGGGATTGATTATGATGAAGTGTTTGCACCTGTTGCCAGAGTTGAAGCAATTCGCATTTTCTTGGCATATGCTTCATACATGGGTTTCATGGTGTATCAGATGGATGTCAAGGGTGCTTTTCTGTATGGTGAGATTGAAGAAGAGGTCTATGTCACTCAACCTAAGGGCTTTGAAGACCCAGATCACCCAACTCATGTTTACAAAGTTGTTAAAGCTCTCTATGGCTTACATCAGGCTCCAAGAGCTTGGTATGCGAGGCTTTCATCATTCCTGCTGAAGCATGGCTATAGGAGAGGAGCTATCGATAAAACACTGTTTCTCAAGAAGAATTACTCAGATATCATTCTGGTGCAAGTGTATGTGGACGACATTATTTTTGGTTCCACAAACGAAGCTTGGTGCAGGGAATTCGAGGAACTTATGAAGGGTGAATTTCAAATGAGTGCTATGGGAGAGCTTACTTTCTTCTTGGGTCTCCAGGTTCAGCAGAAACAAGATGGCATCTTTATCAGTCAAGATAAGTATGTGAAGGACATTTTGAAGAAGTTTGGTATGGAAGGTGTTAGGACTGCCACAACACCTTATGAAGCTCCAAAGACTAAAGCAAATAATGAACCAGATCTACCTGTGAATGTTCATCTGTACAGGTCCATGATTGGTTCATTGATGTATTTGACAGCTTCAAGACCTGATATTACATTTGCTGTGAGTGTTTGTTCTCGACATCAAGTCACTCCACTTGCTTCCCATCTCAATGCAGTCAAGAAGATCTTTAAGTATCTCAAAGGCCAACCTCTTTTAGGCCTTTGGTACCCAAAAGAATCTCCTTTCAAGTTGGAAGCATATAGTGACAGTGATTATGCTGGTGCAAATCTGGATAGAAGATCCACAACTGGAGGCTGCCAATTTCTAGGCAAAAGGTTGATTTCCTGGAAATGCAAGAAACAAACCATCGTGGCCACTTCAACTACTGAAGCAGAGTACGTTGCTGCTGCAAACTGCTGTGGACAAGTTCTTTGGATTCAGAACCAATTGCTGGACTATGGGTACAACTTTATGAACACTACAATTCATATAGATAATCAAAGTACCATCTGCATAGTCAAAAATCCAGTTTTTCACAGTCGAACGAAACACATTGAAATCAGGCACCACTTTATAAGAGATGCTTATGAAAAACATTTGATAAAAGTGGCTAAAATCCATACTGATGATAATGTGGCAGACCTATTAACAAAGGCTTTTGATGGACCAAGGTTTCAACACCTCGTGGTCAATATTGGAATGCTAAACCCTTGACTGCATAGTTTAAGGGGAGGCATAGGCCTCAGGGGAGGCATATGCCTCAGGGGAGGATTTGTGCAAAATCTGCAGATTTTTGTTTGTTGTTATATTTACTCTGCAGATTTTTGTTTGTTTTAGATTTTAGTTTGTTCTCTAACACTAACTTCTGATATTTCTCTAGTTTGTTTGTTTTTGTTGTTGTGTATGTTTTTGTGTCTGTTTTGCAGTTGTCTGTACTGCACTTTGTCTGTTCCTTATCTGGATTGCAGTTTATACATCTCATGATCAAGAGTGGCTCATTTGTACATGGTCAGATAGCTGAAAAGGTGTTGCTTGTTTCTACTGATATCAAATACTGAAGCATACAATTTGATTCTACTGAAGATAATACTGAAAGAAAAGAAATTGAAGTCAAATTGTTCATTCATTCATTCAAGAAACAGTTTACAGCTTACAGCTTACATAAAGTCAACTTCTATTTTGCATCCTCAAGATACGAGCTGTACACTTAAGCTAAGCCTAATCTAATGTATATCTTTCATTCCGAAATCTAATGGAATGCTGGATATGCCTTTGATGCTGGCTTTGCTTTCGTAGGTCTTGCATAACCACCCATTCCGCTTAACTGGCTGGTTGGATATGCATGACCAGCACGACGAAGATGCTAAGGACCAAAATGGAGGGATGGATTGATGAAAACGATTGACGATGACGATGACCACGAAGGATGACGAAGAGAACTATCGTGTCCTTTGTGCTTCATCTACTCATTTCAACCAAAATGCAATCGATCCACCCTCCTTAAGCCCTTCTACTATACGATGTGTGTTCATGCACCAAAAGATGGCGCAGTGAGACCAAGAACCACCTCTCTATCTTTGGGGAGTGGCGGATTCCTGGCACGAGGTCTTTGTTGAGACCGAGGTGCTGGAGGTTGGGAGTAAGAAGTTCCCTCCTTATAGGAGTCATCAGCAGATTCACTTGGATTCACTACACTGTCATCTTCTGAAGAAGGAAGAAAGGGCGATTTACTTGGTCTTGGATAGGGTTGAGGAAAGTAATGGAACCATGAGTTTGATTCACCACTTGATGATGATGAAGAGGATGATGAAGATGAGGAAGTGAGATCTATGATCTCAGGTTTGGAAGTCATAGTGCAATTGGGTTAATTGGGGTTATTTGGCTTCTAGGGTTTGTGGTAAATATTTGGGGATCTTGGTGAAAAGATGAGTTACATTGGGATCATTTTATAGACGGATTCAAGGTTCAATGAGTTTAATGCAAGTGGGTGGCACAGTAATTCTAGAAACTTACCGAAGATATTCTTATCTTTGACGCATTCTGCTGATGCCACAACTTCAGCAGATTGATCTTGTGTTTCTGCCGAAGTGTTATTTTGGGTTGGGTCAAAGATGTCATACACGTCAGCAATGGTCAACCAAACGGTCCATTTTTCTTTGACTATAATTTGGGCAAAAACACTTCATCCACCTTCACTCGCTTCAGAACAAACAAATTCCCTCTCATTCCACTTTCACAAACACTCACCATTTCAAGAATCTTAACTCTAAACACTCATATTCCTCATGGCTCTTGAATTTAAATATGATCACAACAAAGTTGCATTTCTGGGAAATGGCAAGGGATATGAATTGTACGAACCAATGGTGGAATTCCTGAAAAGGTCCAAGATTCGTTATGCTCTAACTCATTCTCCAAATGAGATATATGAATCTCTGATCACTCAATTTTGGGCATCTGCTGAGAAGAGGAGTGAGACAGAGATTAGGGCTATGATTGATGAAACAGAGTACATAGTTACAGAGGACCTGATTAGGAGGAAGCTTCACTTGGAAGATGCTGATGGAGTATTTTACTCTAATCAAGAAGATGTGCTGAATGGACTTAGGGCTATTGGGTATCGAGGAACAAGAACAGATATGTGGCTAAAGAAGGAACTCTGCCCAAAATGGAGGTTCCTGGTTCACACACTGCTCCAATGCATGAGCAACAAGACCGGAGGATGGGACCAGTTCTCTACCAGACTGGGATATGGTATTGTGTGTCTCTCTCAAGGGGTAACTTTCAATTTTTCTAAGTATATTTTCGAAAACATGGTTGAAAATATTCAAAAGACAAAAGGAAAATTTTTAATGTACCCAAGGTTTTTACAAATTATATTAGACACCTCTACCCAAGCTCAAGCTTTCTATCCTATAGGTTCTTTGACTGCTAAATTGTTTGCAACAATGAAAACCCACTTTCAGGGGAAACATCATCCCTTGCTAGAAGCCATGTTGCCTCAGGGTAATGAGGCTGCTGATGAGGAGAATGTGACTCATAATCCTTCTATCTCATCTGTTGCTACTGATGGTAATCCATTAGTTAACATTGATAAGGGCCCATCTTCTATTGTTGAAGCAACTCATGTTGCTCCAGACCAGCCACCCTGTCCCAGCCCTTCACCCACACTTGCTGCTCATAATGAGTCAGATTTGCATAGACCACCCACACCAAGTCCTGTGAGGGATCCTCTCAATGAAGATCTTCCCCACATTGAGCATGACCAGGTTACTTCTGAAAGGTCCAATGAGGCTCCCCTTACCACAGAGCAATCTGCTGGTGGAGCTGAGGACTCCATTACACTCTCATCTGTGTATGCTCTTGTCAACAGGTATGCTGCAGAGGTTAATGAGCTGAAAAAAGAGCTTGCAGAGACCAAGTCTTCTCTTGGAAGTAAAATTGAAGAGCTGCAGAATCAGGTTAAGGTCTTAGAGCACAAACTAAAAGGGTCTTCCAAAAGGAAACTGGTGGTTTCCTCTGATGAAGAGCAAGAAGTTCCTCCCTTTGGATCTCTAGAAATGTTGGCTGAAGTGTCTCTCAATGACCCTTTATCGGTAGCTGCCACTTCATCAAAGAAGAAGAAACCTGTTCTGTACACAAGAAGAAAGAGATCTGATCTTCATAAGGATTCTTCTGAAGCTTCAGAGGAACCTAGGGGTGATAAGGCTGCATCTGCTGATATGCAAATGGAGGATGCATCTCCAGATCTTGAACAATCTTCATCTGTTCAAGAACCATCAGGCCCTTCAACTTCAGCAGATCTTCCTGATGTTGTTGTCTTGACCACTCCAGTTGACAATCTACATCAACATGTTGATCTAGGTACTCCAGTAGAAATTCCTATAGTTGATCTAACTGAAGAAGAGTGTGCTAAGCAGCCTGATGATAAAGGGAAAAATGTCATCACTGAAGATGAACTTGGTCCTAACCTGGTGAGTGAGGAGGAAAGACTGGGTCAAGCAAGTAGATTAGCAGAGTTTGAGATGTCAAAGGAAAGTGTAGCATTGGCTAAACAACTTGGAACAGAGGAATTTTCATCTCTAACTCCTGAGAGAAGAAAAGAACTAGATGAACTAAGGGTCAAGATGCCTGCTGAACACTGGGATATTCTTACTCAGCAAGTCATTTCAAGACCTTCTCTGGCTCAAAGTATATTAGGTGAAGACTTCCTCAGTGACAATTATGTGGAGCGAATGATGGCTCAGGGAAGACAAAGGAGGCAAGAAGCAATTACACAAAAGAGGGCCATCCAAGCTCAGAAGGCCAAAAACAAACCTCCCACTAAAGATGAAATGAGAAGGGTGGTGAAAAACCAATACTCACTGTCCAACTCTGGCCTAACAATGAAACAAGTCAAGGCTTTTCCTGATCATGTCCTGTATCGAAAATATAATCAAATCATGGAGGAAAGATCATTATCTTTAGCAAAGTCTCTCAACCTAAAGAGGATTTCAGAGAATGAAGCTGCTCATGAAGCCAAAAGACTCAAGGCTGATGATGCTCCAACCAAGGAATCCTCTCCAGTCATTCCTGCTGAAGCAACTTCTGAAGTTGCCTCATCTACTGCCAAGGGTCAATCTGCTGAACCATCTTCCATTCCTCAAGCAACTGAAGCATCAGCTCCCTCTCCCTCAGTAGCACCTGTTGTCATACTGGAAGATTCTGAAGTAAAGGAAGCTGATCTCACAGAAACTAAAACAGAGAGGGCGATAAGGATATTCCACAGGATGAAAGCACTACAGGCTCCAACAAAATCTCCATCTACCATTTCAAGCCCCACTACAAATGCACAAGATGAAAATGCTCTCCCTCAAGAAATTTATCAACCTGGGAGGAGGCAGAAGAGAATGGCCAAAATATCTCCTTTGGATCTTGAGGCTGATGACTCAACTTTTATTGTAGAAGGGTCTGCTGCTGATTTTCCTGATGGATACTCAGAAGGGTTGATTGGGTGGAAGTTAAAGAAGGATGAGATGAATGTTCTTCATCGAGGGGACTCCATTTTAATGGAATTTACCTTTCTAAAGGAAATTCTGCACTTGATTGACAGGGCCGACTTAATTTCTCTGTTCACTCAAGTTTCCACTCATTACTGCGACAAGGAACCACAAGGTTCTGGGATGTTCCTACCAGGAGATCTTCAAGTCCTGCTAAACTCCCACATTCCCAGGAGCAAAGCATCTTCAATTTGGGACAACTCACATCGGTGGAAGCTTACATCCTGGAGATTCTATCCTCTCCCTCGTATACATGTACTTGAGACGAAGGGTGGAATTACTGTGTGCATGTTGTCTGAAAGGAAGTATCATCTGCCTAAACGACTTCTGGAAAAGATGCTGAGTCAGAAACTGGAAATTCCTCCAGATCCTGTGGGAAATGAGAGACAGTCTGCTTTAACATTGGTGGGATTGATCAAAACTCAACTTCAACAACTACAATAGGCCTCTTCCTCATTCATATCAGGACACTTGGTACTCTCTGCACAATCTTGTTTTGTCTATTTTTGTTTGCATTATTTATGTTATTTGTCTATTTTTGTCTAGTTATTTTTTAAGTAAAAGTCTTTCATAAAAAGAAAAACTCACAAAAACATCATTTTAAAAATAGTGATAGCGTTTATTTAATAAAAATTAGGTCTTTAATTTTCCTTTTTAACTGATTATTAAGCTTTTTCAGTATTATAAACCTGTTCTTAGCTAAAAAAAAAAAAAAAAAAAAAAAAAAAAAAAAAAAAAAAAAAAACTGGTCTTTAACTCACCAGATGTACCTTGTGTATGTCAAAGAGTTAGCTAGTCCAAAGGGTACAGCTTTGGTAAAGACACATCAAATCTGTTGATAGCTGTAATGGTTTGCTCAAAATCATAGGGTTTGCAACCACCCATGCTTAACTGCTGAGGGTTGTATGGTCATCAATTCACCATGATCCATTCCTTTTTGGAATCCAAGAATTGGCTAGCCCACATGTATATGGCATGTGGTAAAGGCAACTGAATCCATATTTGGTGCTCAATTCACCAATTCTAAGAATTGACTAGTCCTGAGCAAACGGCTACAGGTAAAGACAAGCCAAATCCGTTTATATGGTTGCTGGTTTGCCAATAAATCAGATGGTTATCAATGTACCATAGTTTTCGAACTCAAACATGTGGCTACTCCAGTAGTAATGGCTATTGGTAAAGAGACATCAAATCCATTAGTTTCGATGATTCACCTCTCACAGGAGTTAACACACCTGGAAGTGATGAGAATAGTATTGAACTTATATGTTTTGATGTACACAATGTCATATGTTGCTGCAAAGATCTGGTGTTTCACAGTTCAGTTGCTGATCCTCAAGATATTGTCCACTCCTTGCTCCACAAACATTCTGTTACAATTCTCAAGGAAAATGTTACAATCCTCAACAGCATTATCGATCTATCAAGGAAACTGGAACTTAACCTAGTCAAATTCCAGTTTAGGGGAGGATTGTTGGGAATTAAGGAAATCTACTGATTCTGCCGAAGCATAAACTACTGATTCTGCCGAAGCTTCTGTCGAAGAGATTCTGCCGAAGAAGAAAGGATTCTGCCGAAGTTATACTTCAGCAGAAATGATAAAGCAGATATTATGTTGCTGCTGAAAGTGGGAACCACGTAGGAGAGATAAGCTCAGTTATAGAGTAAAAGTCAGCGCCGTATTTAATATAGGTTGGCGCCGTTTCATGTAGAGCTTACTCAGAATAAAACACGATGATTAACAAAACAATATGATTAGTTGCATGCTTGTCTAGTTGCATGCTTAGTCTAGTTTAGTAGTAGAAGCGTAAATTGTCAACGCTTCTTTAGAGTTTCTTGTCTATATAAGAAACCATGTTAGTTAGTAGTAGATAAGCTTTTCTAAGTTTCTTTCAAGTCTTGTATTTCATTCGAAACATAGAGTTTCTATAATCAAAGATCCATAGAGGATCAAGAGAGTTCTTAGTTATTATAACTTGTATTTATTTTTCGCTACAATACCAAGTTGTAGAGATCTTCTATTAGTTTGCTTGTGATTACATAGGCAACACTAACGATCTCCGAGTGCTTAAGATCTATCAAGAGGTCTTGGTTCTATCAGGTTGGTATACAGGTGTAGAGTGAGGTGGAAAGGTGGTGGTGAGAAACCATGGTGGTTTGATGGGTCACTGGTTTTGGCGGGCAAGTGTGAGGGAGAGGTACAGTGTTCTGGTTTTTGACTTTGGTTGACTGGTGGTATTAATAGAGAGGGGTTCATAATGGGGGGTCAAGTGGATAATGACAGGGGTTCTTTTGTTTTGGCTGGGGATCAAAATACACAAAGGGGCCATTTGGTTGTAGCTTTATGACAAGGACCATTTGTGTAATTTCTGAAAAGTGAGGGACTGAACCTGTAATTTCTCCAAAGTTATCAAAAGGACCAAACTTGACAAACTTTAATAGTACAAGGATAATATTTGATAATTTTCACTTTTTTAAATATCCAAGGACTATTTTTGACATTTTTCAAACTTGAGGGACCAAAGTTGTAATTTTGCAATTTTTTAAACTTTGAAGGGTTTGTTTTAACAACTTTTGAATCCCATGGACCTTAAATGATATTTTACTTTATTTTGATTTACCAGGGACTCAATTTGACAACTTTTGAAACTTGGGGGACTAAAACTGCCAATTATGCAAACTTGATACGTTTTTCATTTGATTTTGATATTTTTGCATTTAAAACACATAAAACACTTGTTTGTGATATTTTCATCATTTTGATGCATTTCTGAGTGTTTTCAGATGTTTTTGGCATTCTAAATGGTACAAAAATGATGAGTATTTAGACACTCATCAACAACAGTTGAGGCTGTTGCACATTTCCACAGATGCTCTTTGTAGGCCCTACCTTTCCATTGCAGTTTCATTTTCTCATGAATGCTTCTAATACAGAATTTTTGTTCTGCATCTAGAAAAACATCTCCTAAAGCTCTACTTATATCCTGCACAAAATCAAATATGTTTACTATCTGTTTCAAAACAGAGAGACTTAAATTCATGAACAGATTAAGGGAGTACCTTTTGCATGTCAGTAATAAAAGTGATGCTTGAGATTGGCTCAAGTGCTATATCATCGGATAAACAATGAAGAAACCAATTCCATGATCCTATGTTTTCTGATTCAACAAAAGCATAAGCTAAAGGGTATATACCATTGTTGCTATCAATTCCCACAGCTGTCATCAGTTGACCATTCAAAGGACCACGAATTAGAAAAGCACCCAGCCCCAACAACGATCTCCCACACACTTTAAATCCTTCCTTCAGTGCACCTAAACAAACATACACTCTCTTGAATTTTCTCGTTGGAAGAGCCTCATCTGCAGGTCGTTCCACATTCATCACAACTGTTGTATTAGGGTTTGTCTTCTGCAACTCTTGAACATAATCTCTCAACATGGTAAATTGTAGCTTGAATTGACCCTTGATGGCTGTTATTGCTAAGTTTTTGGCCCTTAAAACCTTCTGCATGGACACTTGAAGCTCGTATTGGTTGGTAAGTTGATTATGCACAGACTTGACAAGAACCAGTGGATTGGTTTCAATTTGTGCTGTAATTTTCTTTGAGATATAGTGAAGGTCAAAAGCTCTGACTACCCTTGATTGCAAACAAGTGTGTTGCTCATTATATGTTCTGACTGACCACGTACTTGTCTCACCATTCCTGCCGACAAACAATAGCCATGGGCAGAGTATTTCTGAAGGGTCCTTTTTGCCAGAAAGCAACGCATTTATACCCCTTCTGCTTAATGGACTTATAGATAGGCCTATATCTAGTCCAGGACCTTCACTTGGGCCTGAAAGTGGAACACAACCCTTACATCTGACCCTTATTCTTGTTTTGTCATTCTTCACAAAAAACAACTCCCTCCTAGTTTCTATTGAATGCTCTCTTACCTTAGTTTTGACATCCACTGCAGTAGGAAACTCCTGACCAGAATAGAAGAATGTGGTATAGACTCCATTTGCAAAGTCTGTCTGTCGGAAAGAAACATACTCACTGCAAAAGACATCATCAACCATCACAGGTAAATCATTTTCCAAATGCATGTCATCACTTATATTACTGGTTGTTCCTGCTTCACCTAACTCATTACTCTGACCTACTTGCACCATAGCAAGTTGTGCATCATTCTCCTGACAAGTATTCTCTTCATTTGCTTGAATTGAATCATCAACTGCATTTCCTAAGTCACTAGTGTCACTCACTTGTAAAAGAGTAACATCAACAACAGGATCCTGTTCCATGTTATTTTCATAAACAGAAGCACATCCTACAAAATGATTATCCTGAGTCAATTGAAACAGAGTTACATCCACACCAGGCTCCTCAAACCTGTTATTGACTAGTGCTCTTCCTACTTTGTCTAAGTGCTTCCCCTGAGTCAATTGAAACAGATTAACCTCAAAATTATCAGGCTCCTCAAACCTGTTATTGACATCAACTAGTGCTCTTCCTACTTTGTCTAAGTGCTTCCCCTGAGTCACTCGGAACAGATTAACCTCAAGATTATCAGGCTCCTTAATAGCATTGTCCTCATCAATAAGTACTAAATCACGCTCACTGTTATGAACAGGTTGGCTAGCAAATGATGTGTCTAGGGTGGAAAATACAGGCTCAATGTTTGGCAAATTGCTAGATTCACCAATATCATTGAGGTCCATAGGCACTTGTGTAAGTTGTATAAAAGGATCTAGCGCAGGTTCATTATCAAGATCATCTAACACCAATCGTCTACAACAAGATTGAATAGCAGCAGTAGCAACTTTTCTCTTATCTTCATCCATCTCCCAAAAGACAGTCTTAATAGATTGTGGGGACATTTCAGACAGCTCTAATCTTGTCTTACCTATTTCCACATACACATCTATCAACTTATGGTCTTTGAAAACATCTTTCAACAACTCAACATTAGCAGCTTCACGCAAACTAAACAATCCGTCGTCAAATGTACAACCAGGCTTAAGAAAGTAGAAATAATTGGTTTGTCCAATCTCATAACCGATTTGGGTCATGAGAGCATCCATTTCATCAACAGATACCTCTTTTATTTCCACATGATCAACAAGGCATTTCTTGCCTCCTTGATATATTCTACCTGGAAAGTATTTGAATGTACCTTCATAATGGAACCTCATGCTAAAGGATCCTGGTTGACCCGCTGTATAAAAAATGTACAAAAACAATATTACGATAAAGTTACCTAAAAGGGGAATAACTTAAACAATCGTACTAACATATGATTGTAATAGACTATAACCAAAAACACTTACAATATCTCCTGCTTGCAGCTTTTCCTCTATTACATGGTCATCAAAGAAAGGATATTCTCTAATTCGCCATAGAGTAAATCCAAGGTTGGTGTTTGTTATTTTCTTACTTAGATTATTTGATTTGATGATTGACATTGCATTAGGGTTTTTTGGGTAGGCTTTCAAAATAAGTTTGGGGATGAGCAATGAGTACACAACTTTGTTATATTCTACATAATGGCAGGAAATTGGACAAGACATCTGCTATAGTACATCAAGGTAATAAGACTATTCTACCCTCAACAGTAACAGGATAACGGGGTTTTCTGGAGTATAACGGAACGTTGACATCGGCGTTAATGGTCAAGGGACGAGTTTGACATATAAACCCCATGTTTTGGACCTCTAGCGATGCTAATGCCCAACCTTGTCCCATCGCGATGCGCAGGAACAAGTTTAGGGACCAACTGTGTATTTTAGTCTTTAAGTTATTTTTCCTATCTAAATACTTTTTTCTTCGTGAAAAATATGTCTACACATGCATATAATTATTAACGGGTCGCTTACCTTGCGCACCCTCAAAGACGACCCTGGTTGTGGGTACCCTGAAATAATTTCTTCTGATGAATCATGTATTTTAGTTTATTATGTTCTTTTTGACAATAATATTACGGATATCAAGAATTTCGTTTAGCCCGTGCCCGTTCGGGCTCGAGCCCATTGGCCCGTTTCCTCTTTGGACTTGAATTGTATTTAAGTTCGTTTGTACAATATGTTTTATAATTTGTATTTCTTATGTAAAATGTATTTTAATTTCATTAATTATATTTATCGATCAGTTAATTAATTGATTATATTAAATATTTTGATCACGTGTTTTGTATTTTGTACTAAACTTTAAAACTTGTAATTTATGCCGTAGAATTTTTCGAGTAATGATAGAGGGACCTAACTCATGTGACTAAATTTATGCTTAACCAATTAATCATGTGACATGTGGAATACACATTTTCTCTTTCATGATCCTCACCATTACTCTTGCCATGTGTCGTCATCTTAAAGTTAGGCATGTTTTAGGCATGAATTTTAGTCATGCAAATCATTTTCCTTTTTAAGTATTAGTTTCACATCTCTTTCATTTCCTTTCCTTACCTTATTATTATTATTATTTTTTTAATCTTTTTAAGAACACAAAATAAATCGTCCTAGTTCTTCCCCTTCTTTCCCCATCTGCTACTTATTCGATTAAAGCCATGGATCCAATCAACCATCTACCAACAACATCTCAACGGTAAGCCTCTAATCATAAACCTTATTTTTAACTACCTTTTAACTTCACAAAACCCATAAACCCTAAATCACTAAATACCCATTAAACATAAATAATGCTCTCAATTCTGAAAAGAAACCAAACCCTCAAATCACTAATCAAAAACCCATTTCATTTCACACCCAAAAACCCAAATCCCGCAAAACCCTCCTTAAACCCTAGAAAATTTGCAGTTTTACCCTTCTCAACACAACCCTCAAAGTTCCCTGAATATGAAATGCCAACAGTTACATGGGGTGTAGTTCAAGGTAGGAAAGAAAAGCTTGTGTCTAGAGTTATAATATCAGATTATTTGAAAAGTATAGGGATTATTCCTGATGAGTTGGAGGAGCTAGAGTTGCCATCTACGGTTGAGGTTATGCGTGAGCGCGTCGAGTTTTTGCAGAAGATAGGGTTGACTATTGATGATATTAATGAGTATCCGTTGATGTTAGGGTGTAGTGTTAGGAAGAATGTGATTCCGGTTTTGGGGTACTTGGAGAAGGTGGGGGTGCAAAGGGGGAAAATGGGTGAGTTTGTGAAAAAGTATCCGCAAGTGTTGCACGCTAGTGTGGTTGTGGAGTTAGTGCCGGTTGTTAGGTTTTTGAGGGGTTTGGATGTTGAGAAGCAAGATATCGGGTATGTGTTGATGAAGTATCCGGAGTTGTTGGGGTTTAAGTTGGAAGGGACTATGAGTACTTCGGTTGCGTATTTGGTTAGTATTGGGGTGAATCCGCGTGATATTGGTCCTATGGTGACGCAGTATCCGTATTTTTTGGGGATGAGAGTTGGGACTATGATTAAGCCGTTGGTTGAGTATTTGGTTTCATTGGGGTTGCCTAAGAAAGTGTTGGCGAGGATGTTTGAGAAACGGGCGTATGTGATTGGGTATGATGTTGAAGAGATGGTGAAACCGAATGTTGAGTGTTTGGTTAGTTTTGGAGTGAGGAAAGAGGCGTTGGCGTCGATTATTGCTCAGTACCCGCAGATTCTTGGCCTTCCTTTAAAAGCTAAGTTGTCGACGCAACAATATTTTTTTAACTTAAAGGTCAAGGTTGACCCTGAAGGTTTTGCACGTGTGATTGAAAGAATGCCTCAAGTAGTCAGTCTTGGTCAAAATGTGATAATGAAAGTTGTTGACTTTCTTGTTGGACGAGGGATTTCGGCTGACGATGTGGCTAAGATGATTGTGAAATGTCCACAGTTAGTTGCTTTGCAAGTTGGTTTAATGAAAACTAGTTTTTTCTTTTTTAAGAGTGAAATGGGAAGGCCGTTGAAAGAGTTGGTCGAGTTTCCAGAGTATTTTACTTATGGTTTGGAATCGAGGATAAAACCGAGGTATCAAAGATTACAGCATAAGGGGATTAGGAGTTCATTGTCTTGGTTTCTCAATTGTAGTGATCAAAGATTTGAAGAAAGACTATATGCAGATTATGTAGAGACCGAGACTGAAGGTCCGTCATTTGTAATGGGTGGGAAATTGGATTTACCAGGTAATAGTCAAATGGTGTCTGATGACGAAGACGAGAGTGATGATGAAATACTTTATAGACGTACTGTTTCTCTTTAGTTATATGTATTTGTTACACATATGTTTCGAGATCTTGGTAGTTTCATATCAAAGTTATCATTTTTGACTCCATTAAGGTATTATTTCTCAGATGATAAGTGCCATATTATTTCACCAAATGGATAATATTGTTGTAGAAGCTAAGCCGTTGCCTACGGCAGCTTAACTCTGGAGCTTATAGTGTCTTTCTTTGTCACTTGCTTGGAGTAAGCAATTCAGATAAGCACGCTCTCTTGGATATTACACATCTCGCGTTTGGGTAATGATGGGTGACTTTTTCTACTACGGGTCATATTTAGATTTTAGAAAATATGTTTACGAATACTTGTTTCCTTGTTGCTTGTATGTGGATTTTCTATTTTCATATCTCTTTGTTGCAGGAAAGAAGCTCTGTCTGACAAACTATTTGAAAGCAGCTCAGTTTTACTTCTTGCATTGTATAATTTTATGAGCTGATATTAGGGAGAACTTTGTAAATTTGATCCAAGTTTTCAGCTGAGATTACAAATGCAAAAGTGTTGGCCATAAAGTAGCAAGAAATTTTGTGCCAAAAATGACCAGGTTTGACTACATAAGTCAAAGTCATCTTTTCATTTGTTGATGGTGCTGAAAAATCTTTTTGGGATGTTATTGCTGATGGTAGCCATTTCTATATTGGCGAATCTTCAAGCAAAACTACTTACTTTCAACTCGTTACATCTTATTCATAGTATTGATTAGAAACTAATATTTTTGTGGAGTTGCATTTGTATAAGCTGTGTTGGGTAGAGTTCACTCTAAATGAACCTGCAGACTTAGGATGTAGTCTCTTGCAGAATACTGCATTGAGTTTTGGAGTAGTGATCACAGTCCATGCTTCAGTAACTTGTATATCAGAATTATCAACAATGAATTTAGGCTACAAGAATCACGATAGGGTAAAAAAAAGGTAGCCAAGAGAAGAACACAATATTCACAGAATGATATATAGGCAAATAACATAACTGGATTGAATGATTGGAGATAACAAGGTGCATTCAAAGGTAATACAAATTACCGGAGTAATCAAGATAATTACTCCGATAAGAAGTCAAGATTCTACGAGACATCCAAAGAACTAAATTGCTACCTCAGTGTTCAACAGGACATGGTACCCTAACAAAAATACAAAATGTTTCTAAATGTTACACGACAATAACAACACACTAGGTACCAATAGAAGGCTTAAAAAAGACGTGATTATGTTCAAAGTGAAGCATGAAGTTTTTTTGGCATTGCTGAGAGAATTTTGGCAAGTGCCGACATATAACTCAACGCGGTGTTTAATACTTCATAAGAGCAACCCGGTCTCACCATATCCTTCACCTGCAAATAACAACCCGCAAAAGTGCTCTTTAACATATTTATATTCCAAGGTTTTTCTGTTGCTATTCTATGAATAAAACTATTTACAAGATGTATCATACGATAATATTATCATGAGGATTTGCGCAAAATGCATCAGCTATAGAGAATAATTTTGCAAAAGATCAACAGAGGAATTGGAACTGTATTGATTCAAAATACAACTCACTCAGCACAAAGACGAACATCACAATTTTTTATAAGAATGTCCAAAAATAATGCAGCATTCCGGTTTTCTCGCAAAGTTGGTTACAGTTCGACAATTCCCTTTTTGGGCATAAGTAGCCGTTACAAATTTGATAGTACTGATTTGGTTCACAAAATTCATCTTTTGTAATCATCAATCAATATGTTTAGACCAATTATGCATGTATTCAAACATTAAATTTTAGGCCCAGTGATAAAAAATTCGTGATTTAACTGAAGCTCACTTTTAAGAATAATAAGAAACGTCAAGAAGAGATACCACTCCATATCTAAAAGTATATGATATATTTGATAAGTTCTGTGTATGGTTGAGCACCTTGCCTCTAGAAACCATTAGTTGGCTTAAATATAACATTGAAGACCAAGAATAGCTACATAAAATAAAGAACAGTAACACCAATTTTCATATGAAATAGTTTTAAAATGTGAGAAACATGTGAAAAGGTGTACTGGTTCGCGGGTTCATGTCCCATCATGGACATAGGTGTGGTGTACATGGGGGTCTGTGTTTGTCCTTCAAACAAATGTGAGAAACATGTGAAAAGGAAAAATTGCATGGTGAGTAGTGTTACCATCGTAAGTCTATCATTGAGCTTCCTTATATTATCCATGTAGTCCTCGTTTGTTAGACACGGATAATGTTCTGTGCAGCAGAACTTAGCCATTCGGTTGATATCGTCTGTCAATAGTTTCTCCTGTTCTGCGTTTGTCCAGCTGTTCTCAAACACAAATGTTAGTGTTATATGGGAGCCACAAGTCCTGCACTATTAGAAACTTAGAATACAAAATGAAAGCCTATTCAAAAGAAATTTAAGAGTGTTTACTTCAACTTAAAGATTTTTGGCTGATATGATGTTAATATTGTAATGTGCTCTCCTTAGATAAGTACCCAAACCGCTGTTTAACAATTGTAATTAAAAACCATATGATTCTTTTCGAAATTCAGTTAATACAAAACTGCATGTGTATACCTTCCTAAATTGGTAGAGATAACTGTTTTGCAAGTATTGTTTCCCGTCCAACGTAGTAATATTGTCCACTTCGGCCGGTAGTCATCGGGATCATGGTTTCCCCAAACAGAATCAGTATAGTTGCCCTACCCAATATAAGCCCAAAGCCTAGTCAGGTGTTACTACTTAATAGAGCATTAGTTTAAGAGAACTTAGCATACTTGAATATGCCTAAACTAGAACTTATTAGGGTTATTTGTGCCTAATAGGTATGAATCGAAGGGATTTAAGCCTACCTACATGCTAGAAGAGGGAACAGTGGTCTGTTTCCGGAAGAATAGTCATGATGTTGTTTAAGCAAATTAATTGTGTCACCTATAGACAACGATAATAATATTGAATTGCTGAATGACGAGTTGGAATAATTGGAAGAAGCGGTGGAGGATAAAATAAAAGATGACCAAAAATAAGGTACTAAGAGGGCGGGAGAAGAATTGAAGGAGGAACCGGAAGAGAGTCAACACCAAACGGAAGAGGCACCAGAACAGAGTCCGAAGAGGGCCCAGGAGAAGAGCGACAGGGAGGAACTACAAGAGGTCCACAAGGATCCAGAGTGAAAAATTTTATGGGCTGACGGAATTTGGGAAAGAATATGGTGACGCCAAAGCATGCATGACTAAAGATAGCAAAGACACTAATGGATCGACTCAAATGATCCCAAGAAGAAGAGTAAGTAGCCAAGTTAAAAAACGAATATAGAAGACATTCAGAACTAGTCTCGAGTGGAAATTATGCAACATAAAATAAGATAGTGACATACTAGCTTCGTTTGAAATGTCTTCTATATTCCTTTTACTATTAGACTTCCCATGCTCCTTATTGGATCCTTTTACAATATCTGCATCGGTGTCATCCCTATCTTTAGTCATTCTAGCTCAGGCGTCAACGGATTCTTTCCCAATAGCCCTAGTGTTCTTTTAGGATATTTTTTGTGATTTACTTTGGCTATAAAAGTAGACATATTGACAACCACTAGACTTCAAAGATCTAAATGATAATTAATGTTACAATACATTCAAGATATGCCCATAGACCATAGTACTTGCTAATAGGGCTTCATTCTTGAACCACAACACAATCTCATTGGTTAACCACAACAGATGCAAGACCCATTCATAACCTACAAACACGTTAAGTTTACCTTTTCCAAAATTACAACTTTTTTCAGCCTAAATCGAATTATGATAAAACACCATAGGCAACCTAGTATGCTAAAAGAACAAGCAAATCAAGACGACAAGCTATAAAAGAGGCATTACAAACCTGACTGGAGGATGGTCATCGACAAGGCTATGTTCTAAGACATCACTTGATGTACCTGATTTGCCAAACTGTAACTCTTCATCATCAATAAGCTGTGCATTTGACATAGTACTTCATAAACAAATTGATCTTGACAACCCAACAGGCCAACATTTAAAATTGTTCTTAAATTGGTGCACAAATATAATCTTTAGTTTCATATGAAAACGGTATTTCAAGTTACTACACACCTAAGACCATGTCACATAAACACATAAAATGCATGAAAGAACAACAAACCCGTAAGGCTAGTTCAATTTCATAAATTATAAACCTAACAATGGGCGGCCTAGTGGTAAAAGGCTTGTGAACTAACATCACTAAAATCAATGTGAGAGGTCTCAAGTTCAATTACCACTTGGTGTAAACAACCGTGAACCTTCCCAAACGAGGCAGGCTTTACCCAGTTTGTGTGTCTTTGTGGTGGTGGGCACAAACCCCTTGGATACACATTCATGCTTACAAGTGCCAGATCGGGTCATACCCATCATTTGTTTCTCCAAAATTAAGACCAATAATCTTAAATTCAACTCATCATAAGTTATAAAGCTACATCATTTTCAAATGTGTCGACCACAAATATAAAAGTGGTAAACTTGGTGGAAGTGTAAAAAAAAAAAACCCTATCAAATAAATTATACAGATTATGAAAATGTATATAAGATCTTAAAAGAATGTTTACAGGTGTGATACCGGAGTAATCATCGGTGTAATTCTTCTGGTGACCAAGATAAACAATCACTTATTGATTTTCAATCTTTTTTTTAGCCCCTCTTGTGAACAAGACTTTTAACTGTCCATTTTGTGTACGGACCAATAACTGCTGGTAATTTCAAACCCTTTCTAACCACTTTTGAACCCTCTTAAATTAGAAAATAGACCCTCGTTGATGGAAGATAAAATCGCCTCTTAAAAAGCATAAAATACTAAACACTATTTCATTTGATTACATATATAAGATAGATATAACCTATAAAAAATATAGAGCTCAAGCTCAAAAAGAACTCAGTCGGGCTCGAGCTAAACAAATAATGCTCAAAACGAGCTAACTAACTGTAATATCCCGATATTTATAGAAAATATTAGCGGATTATCTAAAATCCCACTGGCCACACCAACTAAATTAGAGGAATAAATAGAAAAAGTCACACTATTGGCGGAATTAATAATATAAGTAGTCGGGACTTAGCAACTAATATAAGTTATATAGTTCGGATTCAGTTTGTAACATAATTTTACTACGAGGGCTAAATGTGACAAATAGCCAAATTATTAAAAAGTTCCAGATATATTTTATATACTTACTAAAAGTCGGTTTAGGAAGATAATTATCTCTCCCTCTCTCTCATTTTAGGATTCACAAAAAAAGAAGAAAGCAGGAAGAACATATTACTTCACCTTGAAGAATCCTCTTTAAAAGCATGATCCAAGACAAGATTATAATACATAATTAAGATGAAGCAAAGGATATGAAGGTTTGATTAATTATGAAGCTTCAACATGTTCTTAAGGTTTATCACCACTTCAAGGTGTTCGAGGCATATTCAGAATCATTCATCTTGCATTATACGGCCCAGGTGAGTACGGATTTTCAGTTAGCATGTTTAGTAGATTAAGCGTGTTTAGTACATATATGCCTTGCTATATCTCAAGTACCATGCAAGTTATGTATCATGTTGACCCATATAAGTATCATGTTGACCCGTGAGGTCATATTAGTATCATGTTGACCCGTTGGGTCATATTAAGTATTATGTTGACATGTTTGGTCATATTAAGTATTATGTTGACACGTTTGGTCATATTAAGTATCAAGTTGACACGTTGGTCATATTAAGCATTAAGTTGACCCCAATTGACCCGTTTGGTCATATTAAGTATCAAGTTGACCCGTTGGTCATATTAAGCATCAAGTTGACCCGTTTGGTCGTATTAAGCATCAAGTTGACCCGTTTGGTCATATTAATTATCATGTTGACTTGTTTGGCCATATTTAGTATTAAGTAGACCCGATTGGTCTTACTCAGTAGTATGTTGTGGCCCAACCTCAGTATTATTTATAGCAAAAACTTAGCTATATGTCATAGCGGTCTCAGCATTTTGTTTATAGTAGTTCAGCTTTATATTATAGTTCAGCTATAGTATCAAGTTATAGCTCATCATTAGTTTATGTTATATTACAATTTTAGTTATTAATTCAATTTTAGTATCATGTCTTTGTTTAACTTTGTAACCATATTATTGCTCAGTTTCTATATTTAGCTTAGTCTTAGTTCTAGCCCAGCTTAGTATCACGTTATAGTCAAGCGTAAGTATTTAGCTTAACCTTAAATTATATATGAATGTTATACAGTAAACCTTTATAAATTAATAGTGTTGGGACCGAGATATTTTATTAATTTAGCGAGATATTATTATATCGATAAATTAATAATTTATTAATTTAAAGAGGTTTTACGTATGACCATTAAATTTTCAAGTCTAATATACTAGCTTGTTACAATGTATACTCATTATAGACGAAATAAATTTGAAAAACAAGTTCCAATTAACATTTTATGAATAAACATTCACATTTTATGACTTAACATTCATATTTTATGAAAATAAAATTAACACTTTTTGTTGCAATACGAGAAGACAACGCACCAACTCTTTAGTGCAATAAAGAGATTTTAAGATAAACTCAATACATATTTGAAGTTCAACAAAAAAAAAGTAACTATGGATTCATTTTTTACTAAACAATCTTAGGATTTTGAAGTGTATCTGTAACACCCCGACCCGACAAGGGTAAAGATATCACAATACGGTTTCATATCAGAACTTTAAATACTATACAACAGCGAAAGCCTTTACAAAATATTCAAAATGAAAACATAAATAGCTAAACTTCAAAATAAATCTAAGATCTCTATGGTTAAATCTTGCTCTCAGCTCTACTCTCAACCCAGATCAGCTATCCCATAAGCTTATCTTGAATGCTTAAAATACCTGCCGCAGGAAAAGAAAAGTGCGGCTGAGCTTACAAAGCCCAGTGAACAGATATAACAAAACAAAAACTAAACAAAACATAAATACGAATTGAACAAAGAAACGAATAACAAAATCGTAGCGGAACGAGAATAATGAATCATTGAGGACTCTGTAGAAACACAATTTCACAGAAATCCGGAAAAACAATTAGCAATCAAGGACAAACACATAGCATATTGATGACTCCAACGCAAACACATCAAAACAACCAGACACTTAACATATCAAGAAGAAATAGATTACATATAAACCAAACGAAAAGTCTAAGGCTAACGGAAACACTTTCTAGAAAATAAACATGGCATTCAACAAATTAATTAACCTTCACTTAACACACTTAATTCAATATTGCAGCAGCGGAAATAGCAGTCCAAAACATGGCAGTCTCACAAACAAATAGAATCATAGTAGACAAACTATAATTAAATAGACCAAACAAAACATAGCATAACCATTAGCAATTATCAAAACAGATATCATAAGCTAAACCAGTTCTCAGATCAAATCCTAACATCAGCAGAGTTTAAGCATGGCAGGTCACATAAGCAAATAAAACACTAACGTATAAGCAAAGTTCACAAAATTAACTGAACAAATTATACATACTAAACTTATAGAATACTCACTTTCACACTAGCACATTCATCTCACAGATCAACGAATTCACATGACGATAAACTAACATGACATCAGATGACAGCATGCGAATCATATTTAAACATATTAATCATAACCTATGTAATACCTGGAATTTCTAAAGTTCACAAAAAGACCAAAATACCCCTACAATCAAAAAGTATGAATAATTAGTTTAAAGAATACCAAATAAGCTATGTAAATTCAGAAAATTTTTAAGGAATATCACACATGATCCAAATAAATATTAAAGACTTTGTAAAAGGTAAATTTTATAGTTTATAATCTTATAAAATTCGGTTTGTATTTTTATAAACTTGCCGAATATATTTAATTAATTTTATAAAAGAAATAAAATTAAATGAAAGCCCAATATAATTTATAAAATTAAAAGTCCATTTATTTTAAGTCCAATACATTATTTAGCCCACAAGAAAATTGGAAAACCATATAAATACATAAGGTACGGTTTAATCTATCCCTAATAATCGATTTACCCCAAACCGACTCCCAAAACCCTAAACAATTCGACTTCCAGTTTCCAGAGCTTAAGGCCATTTTTCTTGGACAAGTTTGAAGGTAAAGAAGGTGAGAAAAATCGTGTTCGAGGTCCTAAGCTGCTGTTCCAATCGTGGTTAGTTTTTGGGTCAGTTAGGGTTTCGGCGATAGGAAGCTTTTGTGTTCTTTTGTTTTAACGACCAAAGCTCATCAAGGGTATGTTTCTAATGTTGTTTTCAGTCCTATAAGTCATATGAAACACGTAAAAATTAGCCATGCATGTTAATTAAGTCGTACGAAATTGTTTTGGATTAAAAACCCTAAAAGCGTATAAAAATAACGAATGAGCATATGATAAATTTTAAGACCATGATTTGATTTTTCCAGAAGCTATTACATGTTATAAGACCTGAATAAAATACATATTTGTGAATTCGAAGCTTGTGTGAATTGTCTCGAGTTTTATTGTTCGACTAAGCATGAAAAAAAGGAAAGAATTATAAAGGGACGATTAGGGTTTGCATGAACTAGGGTTTTCTTGTTATCATTAAGGGTAATAAATGAAGTAATAATGATGAGCTAATGATTTGGTTTAACCTAGGTTTAGGGCTTGTACTTGAATTGTACATTATTCGGTTTTTACATAAAAGGTTTGGGTTGGTTTTGTAAATATTGAAACTTAAAGGTTATTTTTGTGAACAGTAAAATAAAGGTACTAAACGTATAAAAATAAGTATGGGGGTTAAACGTGTAATTTTGAATACTTAGAGGGCCATTCGAATTGTATTTGACTTAAAGGGTATGTTTTGTAAATTCTAAAACCTTCGGGCTAAAAGTGTAAAATCTGATAATATAAGGTTAGGTCGTATGATTAAAGATGTTAAGGGGGTAATATGTAATTTTGAGTAATTATGGGTCAACATGTGTAAATAAATTACGTAAGGACATGCATGAGTTAAGTTAATTTCCGTTTGAGTTTTCATACGTTCTAGGTCAAAGTGGAAATCATTAAAAGGAGTAACATGTTAATTGAATGCGTAATAAGTAATATTAAAAGTATGGAAACACTAGAACTTAAATAGGAAGTGATTAGGGTTAAAAGCTAAGTGTGTAATTTCGTTATTTCATGTAAGTTATAAAAGATTATGTAAACCATTTTGAAGAGAGTCCTAAAATCCGTTATTGACATTGTAAACCCTATACTTTGAAAGATGACCATATGAGTCCTCAAAATAAGATAATTATCATATTAAACCCTTAAGTTTACCGTTTGTCATTTGCAACCCATAAGTTAAACTAATTAATGATTAAGACTCTAAAACATTGTAATTCCGTCCGTCACTAAAAATGAGAATATTCTGACAACTCTAAAAGTATTAATGAGATTAATCCGTTATACTAATAAGTATTAAATAAATCATAATCCGTGTAGATTCGTTGGAGGAGACGCGGCGTTACATCTTCGTATTCGTTCATTCGTTTGCTTTCCTCTCATTTGCTTTAAGGTACGGATATTCTGTCTTACTTTAAGACACTTGTGTTATCGTACAGATATTCTGACCTTCTCAGTAAAGGTCCCTCATGTTTTCCTTCTTTGTCATTCTCTCATGCTTATTAGGATTTCCGATGCCATTGCTATGAACCCTTTTCTGAATGTTTGATCTGTTACTTATCTGAACTTATGTTCTAGTGAGTTATGTAATATCTGATGTGAACTTATGTTAGGAAGACTTTGATATATATACATTTGTTGAACCCTACTGTATTGGATTATGAATCTATGAATATGAACCCTATGATATGAACTTATGATTTCTGACTACCTGAATATGGACCTTATGATATGAACTATCTGATAAGATTCTGTGACCTTATGTTTGACTATGATCTGTGCTATATCTGAAAATCTGTTTGACTTAAGTTGGTTGATAATAACCAAATATTTCACTAGTCATGGGGGTTCCATGTCCGTATCAGTGATGCACCTCTGATATGACTCTAGGGCAGTAGAGTGATGTTCTGCCACGTCTCTGGATGGTGAAGCATATTTGTGAATATGTAGGAAGGGGCGTATGGATGCATCCTAGATCTGATCTGTTATCTGATATGTTATCTGGTGAATGATGTCGTGTGCAATACGCGTCTTCACAAAATCTGGGAGCTAGCTACTCCATATATTTTCTGATGTTACCTTTTGAAGAAGAAAGATGTTCTTGATATGTTATGTTAGTGAATGTGCTTCTGACGTATTTGTTTAAGTGATTATTAGTTGCCATGCTAGGATAAGATTATTACATGATACGTATATCTGATATTATGATTTGTTATCGTTACGTGAATGCGTTGATCTATGAGATGAATGTGCTAGTGTGAATTGAGTGTTTTGGAGGTTAATTATCTGTCTGTATATGTGTGACCTGCCGTGTTAAAACTCTGCTAAGGTTAGGATTGGATCTGAGAACTGGTTTAGCTATTATGTCTGCCATGACCTGTCTGCTATTTCCGCTGCTATATTATTGAATTAAGTGCTATAGATGTTGATTAATTGATTTGTACGAATGCCACGTGTATTTACTAGAAAGTGTTTTCCGTTAGCTTTTAGACTTTCTGTTTGGCTTATACGTAATCTGTTATTTGATATGTTATGCGTCTGGTTGTTCTGATGTGTTTGTTTTTGTGTCTTTAATGTGCTATGTGATGTCTAAACTGTTATGTGGTTGTTTGGATTTCTGTATATTTGTGTTTCCGCAGAATCCTAAAAGATCCCTCGTCATCATTTTATTTTGATTTCGTTAATTGTATATTTATTTTGTTTTAGCTTTTGTTTCGTTATATCTGTTCACTGGGCTTTGTAAGCTCAGCCGCACTTTTCTTTTCCTGCGGCAGGTATTTAGCATTCAAGATGAGCTTATGGGATAGCTGATCTGGGTTTGAGAGTAGAGACGAGAGCAAGATTTGACCATAGAGATCTTAGATTTATTTTGAATATTAAGTTATTTATACTATCTTTTGTAAGTTTTTGTAAAGGTTTCCGCTTTTGTACATTAGTTAAAGTTCTGATATGAAACCGTATTGTGATATCTTTACCCTTGTCGGGTCGGGGTGTTACAACCTAGCATAGTAGATGGTAGTCACATAAACATGCAAAAGCATAACCACATATAATAACATATAATAAGCCGAGCACATAATTATTAACACTTGAACATACCGAATCATAATCAGAATACTTAACATAGAAATAACAAATAAAGATTTAGTTAACTACCACGAGCCCAGAACATATCATATCAAAAACATCATAACTATATAGAAACAATCTCAAAATAAGTCGGAGTAGCTAGCTCCCAGAGTTTTATGAAGACGCGTATTGCACACGACGTCATTCACCTAGACAAATCATATCGGATAACAGATCAGATCTAGGATGCATCCATACGCCCCACAAACATATATTGATAATATAATATAACTTGAGCTCATAACAAATAATAGATAAGGGACGTGGCAGAACTTCACTCTACTGCCCTAGAGTCATGTCAATGGTGCATCACTGACACAGACATGGAACCCCCATGACTAGTTAATAATTGGCTCGGGTGTCAAACTAACTTAGGTCAAATTAGAATGTCAAAACTGACATAGATCATATTTTATCAAATGTTTAATCATGTTTTCAAAATCAAAGTCTTCATATCATATAGTTTAAAATCAATGTTTTATGATTCAACAATCAAAGTTCAGATAAGCAACAGCTCAAAAGACACATTAGTGTTCATAGCAAATAACATATCAGATAACTCATATCATAAGGTTCATATTCAAATATAACAAGGTTAAACAAATATGCACATCAAAGTCTTCCTAACATAAAGTTCAAATCAGACATTGAATGGTTCAATAAAACATAAGTTCAGATAAGCAACAGGTCAAACAATCAGGAAATGGTTCATAGCAATGGCATCGGGAACCCTAATAAGTAAAACGGGAAAACTAACGAAAAGAACATCATAAGGAACCTTTACTAAAAAGGTCAGAATATTTGTACCTTAAAGCAAATGAGAGGAAAGCAAACGAATGTAGGAATACGAAGATGTAACGTCGCGTCCCCTTCAACGAATCTACACGGATTATGATTTATTTAATACTTATTAGCATCATTAATGTTATAACGGATTAATCTCATTAATACTCTTAGAGTTGTCAGAATATTCTCATTTTTAGTGACAGACGGAATTCCAACATTTTAGAGTATTCATCATTAATTAGCCAACTTATGGGTTACAATGATAAATGGTAAACTTAAGAGTTTAATATGATAAATATCTTATTTGAGGACTTATATGATCATTTTGCAAAGTATAGGGTTTACAAATGTCAAGAATGGTTTTAAGACTCTCTTTCAAAACAGTTTACACAAACTTCTATACCTTACGTGATTGACCAAGACTCATATGTAACATTGTTCGAATACAACTTAATGAGACTATGCATGAAATACCTTAATTCATGATATGTGACTTCTTACATAAAATCATAACTCACGTATGTTTACAAACACACTTAATACTAGCTTGTTATACGCTTAACCAACGGTTATTAATAACCTCAAGACTTACTATTTTCACATGAATTAACGAATTACACACTTAGCTTCCAAACCCTAATCGATTCCCATTTATGTTCTAGGGTTTTTCTCAATCTTTTAAATACCACATTAATACGCATTAAATTGACATGTTACGGATTTTAATGACCCATCGCTTTGACCTAGAACTTGTGAAAAACAAACGGAAATTGAACAAGGCTCATGCATGCCTTTACCCAATTAACTCACACATGTCGACCCTATATTCCAAACATGCATGCACTTGACACCATCAAGACTGTTTCAAAAGACTCACGCTAGGAAAAACCCATGCATGCAAATCGACACAAACAAAACTACAACATAAGGTTAACGTGATTCTTATATACATCGACTTATAGCCTTTAACGAGAACAACAAACACATGATTCATGCTTATTTACGTTAAATCGACGCGACACTTCTTGACCTAATACTCACACGTCGACTTATACACATATAACCTTCATGTTTATGATTTTATGGGGCAATATACAAACACAACTTGACACATTCATAACTCACGTTAATTTATATACATCATATGTCAACTTCATGATTTCTTGTGACGCCACACATGTTTACTTGCTACACGTTTTATATACATTGATCGACACATATACATAAGCTTTTAATTTCGAATGCAACAAATATTGCGTAATATATATATACATATGGTACGGTTTAAGGTTTGTCCCACGGCTCATGTTTCACCATTCCTTAACGCATGGCCATGATTCCATTCGTATGGTCCGATTCATACATGTTGCTCGACTCACAGTTTCAAAACTTTAAACATTAACATACGACGTAATATTGAGACGAAGGAAGAAGGTTTATACCTTGGCTAGCTCGAACCCACAACACACCGAACACAAGATGCAGCCAATCGGAAAAATAAAGGAGAACAGGAACTTTTCTTGTGTGTGCCGAGACTTTGTATAACTAGGGTTTCAAATCTATGTTTTGTGTTTGTATTTATACCTATACTCGATCGGCATAGGGTGGGCTTTGTGTGTCTCTCGGCTCAAAAGCCCATCCGGTTCATAAAATAATTTCGGCTCAATCGTAAAACTTGGCAACCGATCGGATCACAAACAAAAGAAAGACGAGGCCCAAGTTTATGTTACGTGACTTATATTTTTCGTCGTACAATGTCGATTACTTAAATATACTCGTTAGGTTTTAAACGTTCATAAGTTAGATTTAGTTTCAATTGATGAGCGTTAATTATATTTTACGTATTTTATAATTTTGATTTTAAAGGGTAAAATAGTCTTTTGATATGTTTCGTATTTTTTTTAGGGTTTTACAGTATCTCTCTCTCATACACACATATATATGAAATTTTTAGTAATTATTAGTTTATAGTTTCGTTGGGACTAATATATATACACTGAGGTTTCAAAAAAATTATTATCTTATTATTTTATCGATTGGGGTCCAAATTTGTACTGGTCCCAAGTTGGGACTGGTCAAATTATTAATTTTATCGAGGTTATTAATTTAAGGAGTATTAATCTATAGAGGTTTTACTGTATGTGTTTAGTAATGTGTGCAAAATGCTTTATGCCCTTCTGGCATGCGATGCGTTTATATATATGCATGTCAAATTCTATTAGGTACATGCTTATGCAGTTTTTAAGGCGCGCCAAGTGCTTTATGCACTAAATTAGTCAAAATGGTACTTTATGCATTACTCAATGTATTTAGTACTATCAGTATATAGTCAGTTATGTGATCACACATGTGCTCGAGACAAAGTTGGAACTTAGACCTCCTTAGTGGAGAATCGAGCCTTAGAATAGTGAATGTTCCAAAATCGGAACTCAGACATCCTATATGGATGATTAACATGCTTATATGGCTCTTCAGTTATGTATTCAGTCAGTATAGTACTATAAGTACTTAGTCTGTAAAACCCTAAAATCGTAAACGTGCTGAATGACCTTTTTGCCCCTCAGCTTAATATTTGGGAAATGCGTAAAATATGGCCATCTCGTTATATACGTCTTTCATTTAACTTGTAAGTGTACATGATAATATAATTTATTTGCTTACGAATGTACAACATCATATAACTACATGGACTACATACAATTACAAATTTCTAAATAATTAAATTTAATTAACTAACAATATGATAATTTGGAAACTAATACAAATCTTGATATCCCCATGATTTTCGGCCAAAACCAACGACCCCCCTTGCACACATTTTTCTCCCTAAGATTCCTCCTTAATTCAATCACCATTTAATCCCTTCTAAAATTAAAACACAAAAATAAAGAACCGGTATTCCTTTTTATTCTTTCATACGCTCCATTTTTTTTTAACACAAATCAAACCCTAATTTTCCTCTTCAACAAAAAGTGACAGCTTGAATCTTCTCCTTTCCTTCCATTCGACAACAAGCAGGCCAATGATGGCGTGGATGATGCTGCTATGGACGTGAGTCGTTGATTCAAAGGCATGGTGCTGCTGTGGTCGTGATGGTGCTACTGGTCATGGAATTCTAAGGCCATCAAGGGGCTGTTGTCGTGGGTTTAAGGGGCAAAGGGAGGCTGTTTGGTTTGCTTCTGTCGAGGGGTTTGGGATGGCTAGGTCGTGGCCTTGTTTTTGTGGTCTCTTGGTTCTTTTCTTGTCACGCTACAAGGGTAAAACAATCCTTATCTCGTCTCCCTTATTTTCATTGTCTCTTGGTTGTTGTCGTGTGGTTTCTCCATGCATATGATCATATATACGAATAAAGAATCACATAAAATGATAACGTGCCGTATAAAATCTGTTACCGAAAAGATTTGAAAAGAAAAGAGCAAAAACTTTGAATGAGGCTGTTGGTTTCAAAATAATTAAGATGGGGACTGTTTTGAATCGACTTGGGTGAGTAAGGGCATGTTAAGATACTATTAAAACAAGTCATATGGCTTTCATGGGTCATGGGTGTGTTTGGGTAGGTAAAACATGTGATTATAATGGTTTTAATGGATCCTAAAACTGGACAGCACCATATGTCGAATTTGTGTGTGTCATAGATCGAATTTTATAAGTGCAATAATCTGGGTTTTTGTTGGAAAAGTTTACTTTATGTCTTAGTTAAGTTTTCCAAGTGGTTTGGTCGAATTTGGAGTTGTCTAAGTCGTATTTTTGAATTTTACAAGATCAAGTGTCAAAGCTGAGAAAACGGGTCTGAAATTTGGTTGGATTGTTTGATTTTTCATTTTCAAACCATAAGGAATTGGGAGCTCTCCTTTTACAGGAATGACATTTAGGATATAAATGAATTTCTGGGAGTTTTGGGAATTTTTCCAAGGTGTCTAAACAGGTCCAATAAGTGTAAACTTTTAAGGTGTATTTTCTGATTACTTTCTGGACAGGTCTGGACTTGTGATTTTCCATAGGCCATTTGGCATAGGGATAGAAACCACCAATTTTTGGAGACTCTTTTAACTCATATGGGAACCCCTGGGATTTTACTTGATTTCATTTGAGCTAAGTAAGTATTTTATAAAAATCGCTAAAGTCTGGTCCAAATATGAGTTTAAGAAAATGAAAGATAGAAAAAGGATATCAATAAGTAAAACACTTACACATGCATAAGAAGCTTATAAAATGAGTATATAAGTAATATATGATATCAATTCGTGTAGATAAGTTGAAGGAGATATGACGTTGCTTCCTGGTGTAACTTTCTTGTTTGCTTTGATTTCGTTGCTAAGGTACAGATATTCTGACCTTACCTCTTAAGGTTTCTCATGATTCGTATACATCTTTCGATACTAGCTTGAACTGTTATGCTTTACTCTAAGCCTCCTTATTAGGGCTTCCCTATGACTTTGCTATGCTCCCTTCGATATGAAACTTTGATATGAAACTTTGATATGAACCTTTGATATGAACTTTGATATGAAACTTCGATATGAACCTTTGATATGAACCCTTATGATATGATATGATTATGCTTTGACCTGTCAGTTTGATACCCGAGCCAAATATGTGTTCCTAGTCATGAAGGTAACATGACCGTGTCATTGATGCACCAATGGCATGACTCCAGTGTGTACGAGTGATGTTGCACATCGTCCCCATTATGATATGATTATGAGCTCACTATATGTATATGATTTGGCCACTATGTTTCCGGGGGGCGTATGGATGCATCCTAGATATGATATGATATTAGTGGATTTAATATGATATGATATGATTTATATGGTGAATGATGTCGTGTGCAATACGCGTCTTCACATTCCGGGAGCTAGCTACTCCATTGGTTACTGAGGTCTCCCCTCCTATTATGTATGGTATTACGAGGTCACCCCTCCGAATACAATGGTTACTTATGATATGATATGATATGATATGATATGTTCCGGGCTCGTGGTAGATTTCTGACAACCCTTACACCTTTGATATACCTATATTGTACCTTTTGTATTCCCCAACGC
Organism: Chrysanthemum seticuspe; assembly: GCA_019973895.1. Lineage (NCBI taxonomy): Eukaryota > Viridiplantae > Streptophyta > Magnoliopsida > Asterales > Asteraceae > Chrysanthemum > Chrysanthemum seticuspe. The sequence goes on from BPTQ01000009.1 coordinate 227,897,183, forward strand.
ATCATATGCTACGATAATTGTTCATTACTCAGTACCCTTATATGACTCACTCTACTACCAAGATATATATATTCCATTTCTTTGATCTGTCACACTCTCATTCCGTTATTTCAGACTATCGTTCCATTCACGTACCGGGTTATTATATGCTTATTGAATTTGATTATGCTATTCATGTTTTATGTGGATACTGATTATCCTCCTATGATGTGATTAATATGCGGTTATCTGAGTTACCTGTTTCCATCTGATGATATGTGATCTCACTGTTATGTGACCCTCTGAATTGTCTGGTGACCATGCTAGTGTGTAATCGATAGTTTTGTCTGTTTATCACGTGTACTTCGTTCAGTTAATCTCGTAGACTATGACTATCCGTTCTATCCTTATCTGCTTGTTGATTGACCTGCCATGTTTACATTTATGTCTATGCTACGCCTTGCTTGGGTAAATGGTTCAACTTGTGACGTATGGTTAGTTAACTTGTTTAACTGCGTTGCTATGTCCCTAGTTCATTTAATTATAATGCTCATACTGTATTCCTACTTATTACGTGTGACTGCCATGTGTTGACTGTTGTTAGTACTTCCGCTGTCATGATACTGGTTGTGTTTTCAACTAAGGGTTTTTGACCTGTGTGATTGCCATGCTCACTTACTAATTAATTGCTTCCGCTTGCCTTTAGATTTCTGTTTGACTTTTATGTCTTCTGATTTCCTGAATTGATTGTATACCATATATATGTTGTGTGGTTACGACATCTGCTATGCTTACTTATGTTTCAGTACTTGTACGCTTGGTTTGTATGTGCTTGTATATATGTCATCGTTGCTTTGCTTTGCTTCATTCTCCTTGTTATCTGTTCTTTTTGGATATCTGTGAGATTGTGTTATGCAGGATCCTCTTTGACTCATTTTTCTCTTTTCGCTGCGACCTTGTTATCAGTGTCTTTTGTTTCATTTCGTTTCTGCTTTTGTTTAGCTTTCGTTTTGTTATATCTGTTCACTGGGCTTTTAAGCTCAGCCGCATTTCTTTTCCTGCGGCAGGTTTTAGGTTTGAAGATGGGCTTTGATGGGCTGAGAGTTGGATTATCTGAGTGGATCAACCCTAGTTACCTTATTATTTGGACTTACTTTGAAGAGTTTGTTTGTTTTGATATTTCATTTGGATATTGTATTCCTCGTCAGTGAGTTGTTTATATGTTTTGATACTTCATTTTTAAGGTTTCCGTTTGTAAATATTTTATTTGTATGTTCTGATATGACACCAGAAAGTGACACTTCTACCCTTGTCGGGTTGGGGTGTTACATTTATGGTATCAGAGCAAAGGTTTCGTCTTGTTGACCTTAGGATTGACCTGTGAGGACTGGGTAGACATTAGGCTTCCGTCTGTTCTGATCTCTTTCGATTCCTTTGATTGTCGTGCAGATTTGAAATTGATATTCGTTTGTCTTCACTGATTTGGCCTTCTTCTTTTCGCGTCGAACTTTGTTATTTTGTCTTCGTACATCCGTTTGTCGATCGTTAGGTGGAGACTACTCGTAGAGTTGAAGCTGATGGTGCCGACCTTGCGTTGCTGCAACAGTCCCTGAGCAGGAGAGGTTCGTGAAGCAGAAGCCGCACCCGACCGCCGTGTTGCTGGAGACATCAGGTTGCTGCTGTAGGAAGCTGGACGGACCAACCAAAGGCGCAAAAGACGGAGACAAGATTCAACCGGTGGCTGAGAAGGTTCATCTACTTCATATGATTTGGGCGCGACTTGTGTTACTCCGATTCGTTTGTCATGCGTTTTGAGGCGGTTTGATATCTTGCTATGTGATTTTAATCGGCATCACTTTTCTTTGATTTGTTCAGAACTCGGTTTGAATCGTGAAGTTTTATCGTTTAGCATTTTTGTAATATCTCAGCTTTTCTTTTGGATTGTCAGTAATGAGTCATGAGGAACCGTTTCGAGCAAGTTGGTGGCGTTCTTCTTTAGTGATATGGTAAGTTGTTTGATGTAGTATATGTTGTATGTACGTGATTTGGCCTGTTTTGGTATGTTACTTGTTATCTGTTTTGATGTGATATTGGTTATGTGGTTTGTCATGACTCGAGACAGAATATGATGACAATAAGGACTTGTTATGTGATGCAAGTATTATGACGCCTGATCAACGTGATAATACCGAGATCATATAATTTGAACTTATTGAAATTATACGACGTCTTGGGAAATGCCTGGGGTTGGTACGTGAATGGAATATGACTTGTCTCCGTTATTTGTCACTCCTCATGTTCGATTGGAATTCTGTACCTCTTTGTGAGATTCTCACCGACATCTGTTACGTGTAAGTTTTGTACGCTTTGGACTGAAATCGTTATGATCTGTGTGAAACTATGGATTGCTATGTCCACCTTAAATTTGTACGTCTCTGTACACCTCTGCGACTTTAATTTTCGAGGACGAAAAATTTCTTTTAGAGGGGAAGAGTTGTAAAACCCTAAAATCGTAAACGTGCTGAATGACCTTTTTGCCCCTCAGCTTAATATTTGGGAAATGCGTAAAATATGGCCATCTCGTTATATACGTCTTTCATTTAACTTGTAAGTGTACATGATAATATAATTTATTTGCTTACAAATGTACAACATCATATAACTACATGGACTACATACAATTACAAATTTCTAAATAATTAAATTTAATTAACTAACAATATGATAATTTGGAAACTAATACAAATCTTGATATCCCCATGATTTTCGGCCAAAACCAACGACCCCCCTTGCACACGTTTTTCTCCCTAAGATTCCTCCTTAATTCAATCACCATTTAATCCCTTCTAAAATTAAAACACAAAAATAAAGAACCGGTATTCCTTTTTATTCTTTCATACGCTCCATTTTTTTTGAACACAAAGCAAACCCTAATTTTCCTCTTCAACCAAAAAGTGACGGCTTGAATCTTCTCCTTTCCTTCCATTCGACAACAAGCAGGCCAATGATGGCGTGGATGATGCTGCTATGGACGTGAGTCGTTGATTCAAAGGCATGGTGTTGCTGTGGTCGTGATGGTGCTACTGGTCATGGAATTCTAAGGCCATCAAGGGGCTGTTGTCGTGGGTTTAAGGGTCAAAGGGAGGCTGTTTGGTTTGCTTCTGTCAAGGGGTTTGGGATGGCTAGGTCGTGGCCTTGTTTTTGTGGTCTCTTGGTTCTTTTCTTGTCACGCTACAAGGGTAAAACAATCCTTATCTCGTCTCCCTTCTTTTCATTGTCTCTTGGTTGTTTTCGTGTGGTTTCTCCATGCATATGATCATATATACGAATAAAGAATCACATAAAATGATAACGTGCCGTATAAAATCTGTTACCGAAAAGATTTGAAAAGAAAAGAGCAAAAACTTTGAATGAGGCTGTTGGTTTTAAAATAATTAAGGTGGGGACTGTTTTGAATCGACTTGGGTGAGTAAGGGCATGTTAAGATACTATTACAACAAGTCATATGGCTTTCATGGGTCATGGGTGTGTTTGGGTAGGTAAAACATGTGATTATAATGGTTTTAATGGATCCTAAAACTGGACAACACCATATGTCGAATTTGTGTGTGTCATAGATCGAATTTTATAAGTGAAATAATCTGGGTTTTTGTTGGAAAAGTTTATTTTATGTCTTAGTTAAGTTTTCCAAGTGGTTTGGTCGAATTTGGAGTTGTCTAAGTCGTATTTTTGAATTTTACAAGATCAAGTGTCAAAGCTGAGAAAACGGGTCTGAAATTTGGTTGGATTGTTTGATTTTTCATTTTCAAACCATAAGGAATTGGGAGCTCTTCTTTTACAGGATTGACATTTAGGATATAAATGAATTTCTAGGAGTTTTGGGAATTTTTCCAAGGTGTCTAAACAGGTCCAATAAGTGTAAACTTTTAAGGTGTATTTTCTGATTACCTTCTGGACAGGTCTGGACTTGTGATTTTCCATAGGCCATTTGGCATAGAGATAGAAACCACCAATTTTTGGAGACTCTTTTTAACTCATATAGGAACCCCTGGGATTTTACTTGATTTCATTTGAGCTAAGTAAGTATTTTATAAAAATCGCTAAAGTCTGGTCCAAATATGAGTTTAAGAAAATGAAAGATAGAAAAAGGATATCAATAAGTAAAACACTTACACATGCATAAGAAGCTTATAAAATGAGTATATAAGTAATATATGATATCAATTCGTGTAGATACGTTGAAGGAGATACGACATTGCTTCCCGGTGTAACTTTCTTGTTTGCTTTGATTTCGTTGCTAAGGTACATATATTCTGACCTTACCTCTTAAGGTTTCTCATGATTCGTATACATCTTTCGATACTAGCTTGAACTGTTATGCTTTACTCTAAGCCTCCTTATTAGGGCTTCCCTATGACTTTGCTATGCTCCCTTCGATATGAAACTTTGATATGAAACTTTGATATGAACCTTTGATATGAACTTTGATATGAAACTTCGATATGAACCTTTGATATGAACTTTGATATGAACCCTTATGATATGATATGATTATGCTTTGACCCGTCAGTTTGATACTCGAGTCAAATATGTGTTCCTAGTCATGAAGGTAACATGACCGTGTCATTGATGCACCAATGGCATGACTCCAGTGTGTACGAGTGATGTTGCACACCGTCCCCATTATGATATGATTATGAGCTCACTATATGTATATGATTTGGCCACTATGTTTCCGGGGGGCGTATGGATGCATCCTAGATATGATATGATATTAGTGGATTTAATATGATATGATATGATTTATATGGTGAATGATCTCGTGTGCAATACGCGTCTTCACATTCCGGGAGCTAGCTACTCCATTGGTTACTGAGGTCTCCCCTCCTATTATGTATGGTATTACGAGGTCACCCCTCCGAATACAATGGTTACTTATGATATGATATGATATGATATGATATGTTCCGGGCTCGTGGTAGATTTCTGACAACCCTTACACCTTTGATATACCTATATTGTACCTTTTGTATTCCCCAACGCATCATATGCTACGATAATTGTTCATTACTCAGTACCCTTATATGACTCACTCTACTACCAAGATATATATATTCCATTTCTTTGATCTGTCACACTCTCATTCCGTTATTTCAGACTATCGTTCCATTCACGTACCGGGTTATTATATGCTTATTGAATTTGATTATGCTATTCATGTTTTATGTGGCTACTGATTATCCTGCTATGATGTGATTAATATGCGGTTATCTGAGTTACCTGTTTCCATCTGATGGTATGTGATCTCACTGTTATGTGACCCTCTGAATTGTCTGGTGACCATGCTAGTGTGTAATCGATAGTTTTGTCTGTTTATCACGTGTACTTCGTTCAGTTAATCTCGTAGACTATGACTATCCGTTCTATCCTTATCTGCTTGTTGATTGACCTGCCATGTTTACATTTATGTCTATGCTACGCCTTGCTTGGGTAAATGGTTCAACTTGTGACGTCTGGTTAGTTAACTTGTTTAACTGCGTTGCTATGTCCCTAGTTCATTTAATTATAATGCTCATACTGTATTCCTACTTATTACGTGTGACTGCCATGTGTTGACTGTTGTTAGTACTTCCGCTGTCATGATACTGGTTGTGTTTTCAACTAAGGGTTTTTGACCTGTGTGATTGCCATGCTCACTTACTAATTAATTGCTTCCGCTTGCCTTTTGATTTCTGTTTGACTTTTATGTCTTCTGATTTCCTGAATTGATTGTATACCATATATATGTTGTGTGGTTACGACATCTGCTATGCTTACTTATGTTTCAGTACTTGTACGCTTGGTTTGTATGTGCTTGTATATATGTCATCGTTGCTTTGCTTTGCTTCATTCTCCTTGTTATCTGTTCTTTTTGGATATCTGTGAGATTGTGTTATGCAGGATCCTCTTTGACTCATTGTTCTCTTTTCGCTGCGACCTTGTTATCAGTGTCTTTTGTTTCATTTCGTTTCTGCTTTTGTTTAGCTTTCGTTTTGTTATATCTGTTCACTGGGCTTTTAAGCTCAGCCGCATTTCTTTTCCTGCGGCAGGTTTTAGGTTTGAAGATGGGCTTTGATGGGCTGAGAGTTGGATTATCTGAGTGGACCAACCCTAGTTACCTTATTATTTGGACTTACTTTGAAGAGTTTGTTTGTTTTGATATTTCATTTGGATATTGTATTCCTCGTCAGTGAGTTGTTTATATGTTTTGATACTTCATTTTTAAGGTTTCCGTTTGTAAATATTTTATTTGTATGTTCTGATATGACACCAGAAAGTGACACTTCTACCCTTGTCGGGTTGGGGTATTACATAGTCAGTATGTGCTTATGTACTCGGCCAGTATAGTACTACAAGTACTCAGTATGTGCTTATGCACTCAGTCAGTATGTGCATATGCACTCAGTCAGTATGTGCTTATGCACTCAGTCAGTATGTGCTTTACGCACTCACTGTGTGCTTATGTACTCAGTTAGTTATGCACTAAGTATGTGCTTAGTTATGTAGTCAGCTATGCACTCAGTATGCTTATGTACTCGATTAGTAACATGGTGTATCATGTATTTAATCAGTCAGTGTCGTGCTTATGTGCTTATGCAGTTAGTTAATATTATGATTCATGTAGTCAGAATAGTACTATATATACTTATTCAACAGCATGATTATGTTCAGGTTATGATTTAATACAGTTCCGTTATCTCACTAAGTCTTATAGACTTACCGTTCTCAGTTTATATTTTTGTAGGTATGCAAGATGAGACCATGTACATGCTAAATGGGGCGTAATGGGTTAAAATGGTGTAGCTCGCGGGTTAGGTAACGAGCTTCTCATTTCCATTATTTTTTATCAGTTTGGAATGCCCCTAAATCAAGAACCAGTTTCTTTACTAATTTTAAATAGTCATTGGTATGTATTTTGCGAAGTTTAGTATTTTAACGGGACGTTTGGAATAAGCCCGTATGATGTAGAAAATACGCTTCCGCTAGTTTTATCAATGTATACATTTTACAGATTTTTAAATATATATTAAAAAAAAAATTAAAAAAAAAAAAAAAAAAAAAAAAAAAAAATTGGGCGTTTCATTAACCTTGACCTCGAGCTTCTTTAAGTGAAAAGATTCAAGCTCTTAAAGCATCTCTAAGTTTACGGCTTGAGCTTGACTCACCTTTCTAACTATTCTAGACCAACAATGTACATAATTGGAGTTTTAAAAGGTTTCAAACGCACAATCTTACTTTAGCTACATACGTGAAATGTTATAAGCAAAGAACCATATTAATCTCACCATCTTCAAACACGATTATCCTCTTTTTAAAACACTACCTTCTCAAAACTAAAAACTGAAATAGATTTTTAGAACAACTATCTATCTATCTCACAATATACAACCACGAACTATCTCACATGTCCTAAGCATGAATTGAACCCACAACCGTTTGGTTGGAGAGCTTCTCACACGATAAGGGTATTCAAGTATGCTAAGTTCTCTTACACTACAACAAGGAGTGCTTTGATTCCTATGTAACAACCCACAACTTAAAAGGGGGACCTAAGGGGTTCTGCCCCTCGACCCTGCAAGGGGGCGGCCCCCTTGACCCGGCACATGGTTCTGGCGGCATTAAGCTAACTAGAATGAGTGTGCATTTCGCACCTCCTAACTCGACGATAAGCTAAGCCTGACTAACCCCTTGATCTCAATTAAATCACAATTACACAAAATATAAGTGATGACACTAAAATCACCAACGCCATGCTTCCATGTTCGAAATCACTTGTTGTATAAGAGGAAGTAAGAAGAGCCACTACTGGAGAAAGGGGCTCAATGACATGGAATCAATTGTCGTTTCTTACACAAGTTCGTGATCAAAGAAACGGCAACTTTTGTCTTTCAAAAGATGGCAGCCAAAAAAATGTATATGCACAAATGTTGTTCAAAAGAAAAAAATGTGTAATGGTGGAATGGAATAGAAGTTACATGCTTCTCGGTTCCTGATTTTGGAACTGCAAATTATGGTTTTTGATATTAATTTATCAAACTAGGATGATGAAGAATATCTTTGACTTTGATCAATATTAAATCAGAATTTGATTCTAACAATAGTTAAGAGTTTAATATGCGTCCATCGTATGTTTTGAGCATGATCAATTTTGGACTTCTTGATTAAAGTCTCTCAAGCTAACAATGTACCCTTTAAAACTTCTGGATGATATCAGTACTGTGAGCATAACCATACATACAAGTTTGTAGTATACTCCACAATGCATGTGTCAATGTATGATATTGAAAATCATGGCTTTTAAATCCCCATATGCTTTGAAGATAATAATTGAATAACACCTTCATATAAGCTATATTACTATAACGGCCAATAAAGAAAAGTAACTCATTCATAAAATTTGATATCTCGATATGCTAACAACCAAGATATGTAAAGAGACAAGTAACGTAACTGATAAATAGCCCTTGACTGGAATGGTATGGGTGGCTATAACCTGCATTATGATGTTGGCTCACTTTTCCCGCTTGATACATTGTGGATGTTGGTTGAATGGTCAAGATTGGGGGGTGATCATGGAAATGTAGTAATGAGGTTATGGTCTTGGTGCTTTTATGGGTGAATTCAAGTGATTTCTGTTGCTGCAACAATGGAGGAATTGAAGGAGCTGATAGATTGATAGATGAGAATTTTGAGTAAGAAGAATGTATCTGACATTGGATATTGATGTCTGAGATCCTTTCCTTTTGTATCTGATATCGGATAGGACTGTATTGCATGTTTTGCTTCCTGAATGGGGTTTGTCCATTTCAGTGAATTGTCAAAGTATCTTGTAATTTGTTTGGTATTAATATAAATATATTCACCCTTTTGCACCCAAAAAAAAAAAAACGTAACTGATAAATAATATGCTATATTTCAAGAGCAAAATTGGGTGCCGCTATATGACGGACAATATGGTTGTAGTTCGTTTATAATCAAGACAACAGTCAAATCCAAAGTATCCATGAATGTAGTAACTGTGATAAAGAAACAAAATGAAATGATGCTATGGTCCATAGTCCACATTTATGATCATTTGAAGCTCTCTTGCAGTTGTTGGTAATATTGCATTTGCTGCAACAAAACAGACAATACATTGATGTTAGAAAGACTATCTATGGTAATTTGCATAATTTACATGTCACTCAATTTGGTTCATCAATTATTTATCTTGTGGCGGCTGTGGTCAACTCCCCATGTCAAGCAATTTACTTATATCTATGTCTATGTGGGTTGAGGTATCTCAGACGGGTTATAAAACAAAAGAGCTAAAAATAGGTTGAAGTCTCCCAAAATCTATTTGTAACGCACACAAACATCCTAAACTTGTTTCATTAAGATTAAATTTTCTACTATAATTATATTGTTTTTATTATCATAGTTAACGCATAGATTATTCATAAACAATAGAAATAGGCAAAAACAGTTTGCGGGTCTGCCCAATCCAACATGGACCATTTTGGACACATACCAAACAATTTAAACAATACCCCATTTCAACTGGAACATCTTTTCATATGTCACCCAACTAGCCCCTATATCTTGGCACCTCTAATATCAAGACATGACACAAAATAGAAGTAACTAGTACCTTTTCTGAAATGGAAGGAGAGATGTTTCTCAATGCTTGATCAAAATGTGCAGCTTTAATCATACGTGGCATCCCACCTTTGAAGCTTTGTGACGATGATCCTGATGTTCCTTCCACAGCAGCAGCAGTTGCAGCTTTAATTTTACTAATTCGCTCTTCACGGGCAGTCATGGCAGCTTCACTCATCTGAAGTTTGGACAAAAAAAAAATCAATAAATTTTAATTTGAGGTATTTAGTATATTTTTCATTTGTAGAAAAAGAAAACACGAACCAATGCATAAAGATCGGCTCCACTAAAATTTTCACAAGCGTTGCTCTGCCCAATAGCCACCAAGTCCACATCAGCATCTAGTTGCTTATTTTTGGCAAGAGCTTTTAGGATCAACCCACGCTCATCTTGATTTGGAAGAGGAACATACAGTTTTTTCCCAAATCTTCCACGACGTAAGAGAGCTTGGTCCATCACCTCTGGCCTGGAATAATGTCAACAATTAGTTAGATTTGTCTTTTGAAAAACTTATAAATAATTACAGGATAGATGTTATTTAAAAAATTGTACAGTCTGAATAATAATTAGATCATTAAGATGACTTGGAAGTTCTTATGAATATAAGATACAAATTGGAGCAATTTTCAACCCGTTTGACCCTTTTCTTTTTATGCTCTTCTTTATCTTACCACTTTGACCGGTTAGAGATTAAACCCCATTTAATTGTAAGTGGACAAAAGAATCCCCCCTATAGTAACTATAATCATTCGTAGTCATTACTTAGTAACTTATTACAGGAAGATGATGTGTTTCACCTGTTAGTGGCACCGATTATGTAAACTCCCTTGCGTTGATCAGCACCATCTAGCTCTATCAATAGCTGCCAAAATAAAAATAGAAAGTGTGTCATCTCCAGGGGGTAAGAGATATGTGTGTGTATATATATATATATATTGATTCAAGACGAGTGACCTTAAAGACATGATATAGCGAAATTTGCTGACCTGATTTACAAGTCCAACAACCCCTCCTCCTTCCTTTCCACGATTTGTTGTCAGAGAATCTACCTGTATTAGAAAAAAGAGCAGCACCAAAGCATCAAGATCAATAAAAAGAAAATTGGTATCAAGCTTAAATCGGTTATTGCAATTTTCAACTGCAGATCAATAGTAAACTAGTATAATACAAGTAATGGGAGTTGCAAATAATGAAACTTGTCAAAATCAATTTGAGAGAAAGGAACCTCATCGAAGAATATAATGCATGGAGAACATGTTCTTGCACGACTGAAGATCGCCCGCACTGCTCTTTCACTCTCACCAACGTATTTATTCAGAAGTTCAGGACCCTTTCACAGTAATAAAATTAAATTAAATTAAAAAAAAAAAAGGTAATGACCTACACAGTAAAATTATCCAGTGGATAATATTGAAAAGAGTATATAAAGTGACAGACCTTAACGTGTATGAAATTTGCTCCTGCTTCGTTTGCAACAGCCATAGCAATTAATGTTTTTCCACAACCAGGAGGTCCATAAAGCAAAAACCCTGTATCCAAATCAGCTCCATCTTCCTAAATGTATAAGCTATATATCAGAAAACAGGAATTTGACAATGAATAAAATCCACTTCATTGACACTGAGAATACCAACCATGATCTAAACTTACCTCATACTCATCTGGATATTTTATACGTTCAACTATGTTACGTTCAAACACCCTTCTCAATGAATCAAGACCTCCAACGTCTTCCCACTTGACATTTGGAATACTCGAGAATCCTTCTCTTTTAGTAGAGGGTTGAACCAATTTGGCTGCTACCTGCAAGTAATTTATAGGAAAAAAATCATTAGCAACAATAATCAAACAATTTATATAATACCTAAACAGCACTTAATTCTTAATACCTCAAAGTCAGACATTGTTCTGCTAAAGTTGTCCACCTCGTCAGGAGTCAATGCCTTCTTCAACCAGCATCTATTTTCTTTAGAAAGTCCCACCTTTCTTCCATCGAACACTCTCTTTATAGCAAGACGACCAGCTTTGTCCACCAATTCTACTAAATCAGTTCCAACAAAACCTGGAGTTGCCCTAGCTAATTTGGCCAGATCAAAATCTCCTTCAAGTTTCTTACTTCGTGTAAGGACAGTAAGAATCTTGAGTCTAGCATTTTCATCTGGAACACCTAAAGTGATTTCACGGTTAAATCGTCCTGGCCTTCTTAATGCTGGGTCAAGTGCATCGGGTCTATTAGTAGCACCAATAACTAAAACATGTCCTGGATTATCAACCATGTGAGATTCATCCATACAAGTCATTAATTGTGTTACCATGCGATGCTCCATACCCCTTTGAAGATTCTCTCTTTTTGAAGCAATTGCATCGATCTCATCAATAAAAAGTATAGACGGTGCAGTTCTATATGCTTTTGTGAACAGCTCTCGTATATTCTCTTCTGATGCACCTGATATGTCACGATAGTATATGTCAGAGTTAGTGTTACAAACAAATTTTAGACTATTCTAGTTACTTTTAATATGAATATCTAATTATGGTATATGTCTATATAAGATCAACTAAACTCTATAACAATTTATATCCCATTAAAAGGAATTTTTTTTTTGCCTAACTACTGTAACATGATAACAAACTGTTGTTAAACTTTAAAACTTAGGGATAATTACTTGAAAATGTAGCTAACTTGTCACCTTTTGTGTGTAGCCTTATTCTTCTTTTCTATTTTTGCTTTTACGTAACCATACTTTTGAATTTTTGTGTATCTTGCATAACTTACAGAAAAAATTAGAATTGTAAATGATTTCAAACCCTTTAAAGAAGGTTAAGGTTGCTGTTTCACAAAAAGAAAAGCCTGTCTAACACAAGACAGTTGTGAAGATGAGTAGAGTTCTTAGAAAATGAACAATGCCTCATCAAAAGGAAAATAATGGCCATTTATAAGAGAGAATTCTAAGCCTCGGCTAAGTAACGGATTAATTCAGCATTTCTATTAATTAGGGGTGTCAACCGTCGTTTAACTTGTACTAGTATGTATATAGTAAACGAACATTGAACATTGCCAGTATGAAAATTACAACGCAAGATTACAATGCAATCTACGAATTCAAGTAACGAAAAACCACAAACTACCTGAAATACCGGACACCAACTCAGGAGCGGATACCTTATAAAATGGAACACCAGCCTCATTAGCAATAGCATGAGCCAATTTAGTCTTCCCGCACCCCGGTGGGCCACATAACAATATCCCTGACATCGGTTTAACATCAAGATTCCTCATCGACTCCGAATGCATCAAAAAAACAAGCACTTCCATGTCCAACTCATCCAACAAATCATCCATTCCACCTAACCCATTGAACATCAGCCCATCATCTTTCCCACCATTAGCAACATCAAAACCACTATCATTTGATAAACTATTCGGTTTCTTTGGACTCGGTTGTGTATTATCTTCCTTCATTAAATCGAGCTTTTTAGTGTCCTTGTTGTTACTATTAGTAACAAATTCTAACTCAACAATATTACGGTTTGAGTAGTTATTTCTTAGCATTAACTTAGTTAAGTCAACTTTCGATTCCTCTTCTTCACCCTCACTATTATCATCTTCTTCCTCCTCACTCGAGTCCAACAAATCCGATTTCGAAACCGAAGAATCTGATTCTAGCTCAACTCGACTACGTTTAAGGTGTCTCAACTGACGCTTAAGTATTTTAATATTCTCTTCAACGTCAGCTATCTTAGCTTTTTTGCTAACTGATATTTTTGTGACGTGATCGTCATGTTTTCGTTTTCTGTTCATTTTGTTCGAAGCTAGGGTTTTCTCGACTTTTTTAGCGAATTCTTTGTGGTTAAGGCGACGGTAATCTGAGTATTCGCTGAGAAGATCGGTGATGATTTTGTCGATGGATGAGGGAGGGGAGTTGCCGTACAGTTCCTTTATGCGTAGGAGAATTTTGTTCTCGGACCGCGATTTAATGGCTGCTTTCACCATAGTTTAAACGGCGGTAGAGGATAGTGGCGATCGATTACCACTCGATCGAGCTGCTGTGGTTCAAATCGATCGTCGCATTTTTTGGCCAATTCAATCGTGAGGCCGATCGACAAAAACAAAGCAAAAATAACTCCCTCTTGTGTTAATATGAATACCTGTTATGAGATTTGGTCATCAGCTACTACAAAACTTTTGGAATAGGGCTCTTATTATGCCCAGAAATAAGAATTGTGTTTGTATTTATAATAATAATAATGATGGGCTAGGTTAGCTATATAACTGGACATTTTTTGGGCCACTACTAATACACTCACACTTTGACACTACTAGAGTAAATATATTAGCTAAATAAAAGAGAATGGTTTAATAAGGGTATTGATCGGTTCGGTTATCGGGTTAATCGGTTCGGTTAGTTAGGTTAATTAATGAAATTTTATTTTGTGTTAAAAATGTTTTTTTTTGAAAAAAAAAAAAAAAAAAAAAAAAAAAAGAACTTGGTCGCCCTTACTGGGCACCTAATCGTCTGAAGGTCGCTGGAGAGAGAAAGCTGACGTGGCAGTGAAAAGTAAGGGGATTGAATCCCCTTACTGGTGGCAGCCTAACGTGTTTGTGTTAACTAAACCCTATGGAAAAATATGTATTTATACATTTTTAGTTTTGGCCCCTAAAACCCTATATTGCATGCGGCAAAACTGAATCCTTCTCGATATTGTGGGTGTGTTTTTTTACGTGATAAGTATGAAGATCTTAATTGCTTAATATTTCACAAACATATTATATTAATTGGGTTAATATTAAGGTCGTAAATAAACTGAACGTTCGGTGAACATTTTATGAAAAGATACTCTCGTTCTATCTATCTTTCTGATTTCTTCCACAATCGTTTCATTCAAGTGTTGTTGTTGATGGGAAGATAAAATCGTCTCTTAAAAAGCATAAAATTAAACAATAATTAACCTATAAAAAAATAGAGCCCGAGCTCAACTTTGCTAGCCGAGCTCGACCTAAACAAATAACGCTCAAAACGAGCTAACTAACCTTGACCTCTCGAGCTTCTTTAAGTGAAATGAACTGAGCTCTTCAAGCATCTCTAAGTTTATGGATTGAGCTTGGCTCACCTTTCTAACTAGTTTAGATTAACAAGGTATATAATTTGAGTTTAAAAAGGTTTCAAACGCACAATCTACTTTAGATATATGTGTGAAATGTTATAAGCAAATGATCAGGGACAAAATTAGAACACAAATCGACCAGGTGCACTAAGAATAAATTAAATAATACTACAAACACAATTTTTAGAGACCAAGTGTATTTTTTAAAAATCGAGATTTTTTAACAAAATTAACACTATGTCATAAAAATGCATGGGTGTCCCGGGACCTCCCGAGATCCCCCTAGTTCCGTCACTGCAAATGACCATATTAATCTCACCATCTTCAAATACGATTATCTTCTTTTTTAAACACTACCTCCGCAAATGTCAAGACTGCTCTACATAAATTTTATTGTATCTAGATAACCCAAAACTAAAATATTGTCGAAATGAAAGACTCAAAATTTATCTTAATCTGATAACTTAAAATTAAAACGAAAACAGTAAAATCTTTAACTTTGCCAAAATCAAGTAAAACACTCTAGTAGCTTAAAAAACGTATAAACATTTACAAGCCAATGGCACAAGCTTTTCTCACGACAACTTTTAGTGAACATCATGTGATTGACTATTATTTGCAGTGACATGAAAATGTTAACTGTGAGCACAAAGTTACGACAGTCAGTTAATTTTATTTTCTTGGGACATGCAAGGATGTTAATACAAAATAAGCCGTAAAAACGTTTATTTATATTTTACGATCTTCTAATGTTTTGTCGATAACAAACGTAAAATCATTTTAACGAAACAAATAAAATACGTAAATGGTTTGAGTTAATAGTTTTTTAACACACTTACGTTTTCACATAAAACACTAAAACAAATATAAGTGATTTTATGATTTAGTAATACATATGTATAAAAACTAATGTTTACATATTGGGCAAATATATACATAACTAGTATGTATTATAATGGGTAATACAATTAGGTAAAAACTTAAGTATTTGACCCATTGACCAAATACATTGAATGTAGTTGGGTACAACCCAAAGTCCATGACCCATACCCATGGAGCTTGACCCATAACCCATTGCATGACATCATGCTTAAGTCATACATGGTTTTAATCTATGGCCCATAGTTTTAACCCATGAACCATGGACTAGATGCATTGCATCTTATAGATACATTGTATCTACTTGGATACCCATGATCCATAACCCATGACCCAAAACCCATGGCAAAGGGGAGCGTCCCACGGATCCCCAGTATTACACTGGACGGATCCCTCAAGTGAGGGATCCCTGGAACAGTAGCTATTTTCTCTCTATAAATAGTGAGTCATTTCTTCATTGTTTCTTACCCCTTCCTCACATATTTTCTCTTTGAGTTATAAACTCTCTAACCTTATATCCAAGTGATCTATGTATGTAGTTTTGTTTTTGTGTGATTCTCTAGGTTCCTCTTAAAGGCGAGATCACCATCTTTTGAAGACGAGCAAGCTCAAGTCCATGAGTTGCCATGCTTTGTTATCATCAAGACTACTGAGGTTCTCTTGTTGATAGTTCTTTTCTTTCTCATAAGAAGTGTAGTGTTGAAGACATTAGTGAAAGATGTCTAAAAGAGTCAAGACGAAGACATTAGTGAAGGGTGTCGATCGTCCGTATTGAAAGTACTAGTGAAGGGTGCTTTGAAGTCAAGGCTAAAGGCATTAGTGAAAGATGCCTTGAAGATCGAGTCAAAGGCATTAGTGAAAGGTGCTTTGAAGATCGAGTCAAAAGGCATTAGTGAAAGGTGCCTAAGGTGTACATTCGATATGGTGTGATTCGATGTACAAGATAGATTAGTATTGGGTCAAAGGATATTAATATCCTTGTTGATGTTGTGAAAAGGAGTAGATCTCCTTTGGGGTTAGGTGTCTTGTATTAGTTGGGTAGTAGTTCCTCCATTGTAATGGAACTCGGTATCTAGCCTAGTACCGGATAAAGGGTAGGCGACGTTGTGATAGGTTTGGTTCTACCTCGTGGAAGAACCGGGTATCTAGCCTTGTACCGGATAAAGAGTAGGCAACGTTGTGAAGGCTTCTCCGCCATAAGGAGTTGGTGTCGTGTAGTGATTACGAACTCTCGAGTAGGTGACTCGGGGAGTGGAGTAGGGCAAGGAAGGTGTCCTTGTAGCCGAACCACTATAAATACTCGCGTTGTGGTTTTGTGCTTCTTACTCCTTATCTTTTCATTACATACTTATATATGCTTGTCTATCAACATCCAACACACATGTTTAATAGATTGACATAAGTCGATCTAAATAGTTTAAAACCAAGTTTTAATCGGTAAAACTATTCAACCCTCTTCTAGTTTTCCACAAAGGAGACTACAAACATAACTGATAAAATGCAATATTTCAATGACCAAAAAATTTATCGTGTCAAGGTGGTATTAGGTTGTTTAAGAAAAAAGAAAAGAGTCATATTTAAAGTATCCATGTCTGTCGTAACTGTGAACATAATCTCGACATTGCTCCTGCCACTTATGTAATAAACTAAATCCCAAGGGCTAAACCCGTATATTAGTTAGTTAATAACCGTTTAGCGGTTAAAAGTAGTTATGGTAGTTACAAGTTAGTTAGTTATTTTCGGTTATGTCTTAACCGAATGGTCACAATGGTTCGCTAGAATCGTTATATAAACGAAGGCTGTGTAAACGTTTGAATGTTAGACGATATACACAAACATATTCAGTAAATTGCAACTTTGTATTGACTATATTAGGGACAACAATTGGCATCAGAGCCTACGTTAATCGTACGCTTGTTTTTTGATTCCAAGACAGTAATCGAAAGCGAAATCAACACGCTGGGAAGATACTCTCGGTGGAAAACGTATTGTTTGAAACAAAACAATACCTGAATAAGTTTGGAAACGTAAGGGAAGATAGTGCACGATCAAACCTTGCGTAAAGTTGCAAACGTGACAACGCGAAACGAATTGGTGGAAGCACTTTGTTGGGGACTGCATAATGCGACAACAAAGGAAGAAAAAAAAACAACGTTGAACACTTTGTGGGGATTGTTGGAACGTGACACAAAGGAAGAAAGGAAAACATAGTGACGCTTGAACAAGTAGCGTGGTACCGAAAAGGAAAAGGCTAGCAAAGGACTTCTGTGGGATTGCTTTTGTAACGCAACATAGAAGGGAAACACAACGCCTCGTGATAGAAGTCGAGTGGAAGGAACTTTGTGGGTAACGTTTTTGGAGAACGACACAAAGGAAAAGAAAACTCAAAATGCTTGGATTTGTTTAGGAGGAATACCGTGAAGAATAAGAAGAAAGGTTCTAGGGATTTGTTTTGTTGAAAACGTTTTTAGGACGCGATACAAAACAACAACAACAACGAGAAAAAAAAACATTCATTTTTTAATACCGAGAAGAACAAGACAAGGATTTTAGGATTCTTGTGGAAAGGGATTAGGAATTCAACAAAAAAAAACAACAACGAAGGCTGTTTTGTTTTTTGCTTGGAAGCATACCGAGAGGAACAACGCTAAGTTTCTTGGGTTTGCTTGGGGATACGAATTCAAGTCGACACAAGAAGGAAAAACACCAACGTGAGGAACAAGTTAGTAACACCGGAACAAAAGGAAGGATACTCGTTTGGTTTGTGTGACAGAAGAGAATTCGACACAAGAGGCAAAAAGGAAATCGTGTATACTTGTAGTTTGCGAATTGTTTTGGACACAAAGGAATAGCAACGAGACAACAACAACAATTTGGTAAACATCGAAAGAAAAACAACAAGTTGTGTTGATTGGGTGATACTAACGCGGAGAAAGAAGGGACGGAAATTGTTGTGGGTATAATCGGTTACATACCAACACACAAAGGGAATACAGTTGTGTTTCTAACACAACGTTAAGGTTAGAAATCAAAGTTTCCAGATTTCTATCATACTAGTAGTATAGAAGTTTACTTTTCGTATTATTAGGAATTCCCGAAAACTATTTCTATTCCCGTACTATTAGATATCCCATATTATTTAGAAAATCCCATACATTAGAAAGTGAAGATCGTACGCACACTTAGGATGTCTACCGACGATCTTAATAGCGCTTTAATCACACAAAAACCCGTAACACCTATGACACACTATCAATGCCCTAAGTTGAAATTGACAAACTACACAGTTTGGTCAATTCAAATTAAGGTTATACTTGAAGCACAAGGTTTATGGGAAATGATAGAACCTAAGGAAGATACGCAAGCAAATGATAAAAGGGATAAGGCAACGACTGCCTTTCTTTATCAAGCGTTGAACGAAGATGTGATATTCCAAGTCTCGGGTTGTAAAACAACGAAGGAATTATGGGAATCATTAAAGAAGAGACACGTTGGAGAAGAAAAAGTGCAGCAAGCACGGTTACAATCATTGATGATTGGATTTCAAACACTTCAAATGAAGGAAGACGACTCAGTGGATGCATTTACCGCTAAACTAAACGGCTATGTCACTAAGGCAAAAGAATTAGGAAAAACATTGGATGAATCACTTTTAGTGCGAAAACTATTAGATTCCACACCAGATAGATTCATTCAAATAGTCGCATCCATAGAACAAAACAGTGATCTTGACGAAATTACCCTAGATGAGATGATTAGAAAATTCAAGGCATTTGAGGAACGTATAAAACTTTGAAAAAGAGGACAAGTAGAACGCCAGGAAAACTTACTATTCGCACATGGCGAACACTCGAAAAGAGGAAGGCAAATCGATAATCGCGGAAGTAGATCAAATTTTTCACAAGGAAACTAGCAACACAATAAGAATAAGTATGACTCAAAGGAGGAATGCTCAACTCACAGAGGAAGATCAAACACAAAATGGAATAGACGTAAGTGGGACATGAGCAAAATAAAATGTCACAAGTGTGGGAATCTTGGACAATTTAGAAAGGACTGCAAAGAACCATCAACAACTCAGGAACAATCAAACCTTATCTTAGAAGACGAAGAACCATCACTATTAATGACTACACACGAAACTGAACACGAAGAAGTACTATTGAATGAAGGACAGATTCAACCCGGAAAATATGCTACAGCAGATACAAGCATATGGTATTTAGATAACGGTGCAAGTAACCATATGACGGAAACTAGGAGTCATTTTAGAGACATTGACAAACGCATAACAGGGCGTGTTCATTTTGGATATGAATCGTATGTAGAGATAAAAGGAAGAGGCTCTATATTGTTAGGATGTAGGAACCACGAACAAAAGATAATATACGATGTATATTACATTCCAAACCTCAAAATCAACATACTAAGTTTAGGAAAACTCACAAAGATAGGTTGTAAACTCATCATGGACGGAAACCAACTGACTTTGTATGATAAGAATGAGAAGCTGTTGATGAAGATTGAAATATCTAAGAATAGACTTTACAATATTTAACTGCAAATAGAAACACCCATATGCCTCTTAGCAAATGTAGATAACCAAGCATAGTTGTGGCACGCTAGATTAGGTCATCTAAACTTTGACGACATCAATAAGATGACAAGGAAGGGTCTAGTAGAAGGAATACCAAGAATAAATTATGCAGGACAGATTTGTGATGCATGCATATTAGGAAAACACAGTAGGACACCATTTCCAAATCAAGCTAAGTTCAGATCAAATAACCCTTTTGATTTAGTATACGGAGACCTCTGTGGCCCTATAAGTCCAGCCACACACTCTAGAAAGAAACTCGTTTTCTTGCTAGTGGATGACTGTACACGTTTCATGTGGGCCTACTTTCTGACATCGAAAGATCATGCATTTAACACTTTTAAGGAATTTAGACAACAAATTGAAATGGAAATGAGAACAAAATTGAGGATGCTAAGAACAGATAGGGGAGGTGAGTTCACATCTAATGAATTCACCAAGTATTGTAAAGAAAATGGAATAGCACGACAATTGACGGAACCATACTTACCCCAACAAAATAGAGTTGTGGAAAGGAGAAATACAACAGTGCTATCTACTACGAGAAGTATGATGAAAGCAATGAAGTTACCATTAAAATTTTAGGCGGAAGCAGTCAGACACGCCATTTATATACTAAACAGGGTACCTACAAGAGCCCTGGTAGATAAAACTCCATATGAGGCACTCTACAACAGAAAACCAAATCTGGAAAACCTAAGGATATTCGGATGCACAGCTTATGCCAAGGTAACAACACCTCACTTGCAAAAGCTGGATGATAGAAACATACCCATGATTTACTTAGGAGTAGAGGAAGGATTGAAAGCATGTAGGCTATATGATCCAAAAGGAAACATGAAACATGTGAGCAGGGATGTAAAGTTTATGGAAACAAAATCGTGGGATTAGGATAAGAAAGAGAGGAAACAAGTACACAAGGCTCATTTTGGGCAAGTTATGTGGTAGAAGGAGTCGACAATGAAAACACTACATCAGTCAACTCAGAAAACAATGACAACACCTATCAAGAACAGGAACCAATTACTGCTCCAAACTCTCCAATCACCCCCACCAACAAACACTTACAACCCACACTCAGAAGAGGAAGAAGATGCTACTATTAGTTCAATTAAGAACTCAGAAAATAGATTTGATGATACACCAGTACAAGGTCTCAAGGACTTAACGGAAATATATAAGTATGCACGTAGAGTTGAAACTGAAAGTCTACTATTTATGGAAGAAGAACTACATAACTACAAGGAGGCTTCAACAGATAAGAAATGGATCGAGGCCATGGAAATTGAACTGGATTCAATAAACAAGAATAACACATGGACTCCTACTACTTTGCCTACAAATCATAAGGAAATAGGACTTAATTGAGTCTTTAAGACCAAGAGAGATGCAAAAGGAGAAATCATCAAATACAAGGCACGTTCAGTAGCAAAAGGTTATGTACAAGAACAAGGAATAGACTTCGACGAAGTAGATGCGCCATTTGCACGTATCGAGACAGTTCGTTTGATTTTAGCACTAGCAGCATATCATGGATGGCAATTACATCACCTAAATGTCAAATCAACATTTTTACATGGAGATCTGAAGGAAGAAGTCTACGTCACACAACCTGAAGGTTTCATACAACAAGGAAATTCAGGAAAAGTTTACAAGCTCACTAAAGCATTATATAGCTTAAGGCAAGCACCATGAGCTTGGAATGTGAAACTTGATCAAACCTTAAAGTCATTAGACTTTAAAAAATGTAATCTCGAACAAGAAGTTTACACGAAGAGAAGTAAAAATTCCACACTTACAGTTGGAGTTTATGTTGATGATTTGATAATCACGGGCTCTCCAAAGAAGGAAATCGACTTGTTCAAATCCCAGATGGAAGACAAATTTGAAATGAGTGACTTAGGATTGCTAGCTTATTACCTCGGGATAGAAGTTACTCAAACAGGAGGAGAGATTACAATCAAGCAAACAGGTTACATCAACAAGATCTTAAAAGATGCAAGTATGATGGAAAGTAATGACACGAAGATACATATGGATCTCGGTACTAAGTTGGTCAAGCCGGAAGATGGAAAATCAGTTGACGCACCTTATTATAGAAGCCTAATTGGAAGTCTCAGGTATCTACTACATACAAGACCAGATCTTAGTTACTCAGTTGGACTACTCAGCAGATTTATGCAAGACCCAAAGGATCATCACCTGAAGGCAATAAAGCAAGTAATCCGATACATCAAAGGAACAAAGGAGCATGGTATTATATACAAGAAAGAAGGCAGCTGCAAGATTATAGGTTATAGCGACAGTAGTTATGGAATCAATACTGATCAAGGAAAAGGAACTACAAGAATAGTATTTTACTTTGGAGAATCACCTATTACCTGGTGCACTCAGAAGGAACCAACAGTAGCGCTCTCATCATGTGAATTAGAATTCATTTTATGGTTGAAATGGCTACTTAGTGAATTAACAGGTTGGGAGGAGAAAAGAATAACACTGAAGGTTGATAACATCTCAGCAATAGCACTCGTCAAGAACCCAGTTTTTCATTGAAGAAGTAAGAAAATCGACATTCGCTGTCATTTCATTCGTGAATGCGTAGAGAATGGACACCACAATGTGGAACACGTCAGTGGAGAATTACAAAGAGCAGATATTTTAACTAAAGCTTTACCAAGAATAAAGTTTGTCACTATGCGACAAATGCTCGGAGGTCAAGATCTAGGACGAAGCAACGATCAAGATTAAGGAGGAGAATGTGAACATAATCTCGACATTGCTCTTGCCACTTATGTAATAAACTAAAGCCCAAGGGCTAAACCCGTCTATTAAGGTAGTTACAAGTTAGTTATTTTCGGTTATGTCTTAACCGAATGGTCACAATGGTTCACTTGAATCGTTATATAAACGAAGGCTATGTAAACGTTTGAATGTTAGACGATATACACAAACATATTCAGTAAATTGCAACTTTGTATCGACTAGATTAGGGACAACAGTAACTCTGATAAATAAACAAAATGAAACTATACTATCGTAGTCCATAATCCAAAATTACAATAATTAGGTATATTTGGATCGTGTTTTATCATAAACGGATCATAGAAAAGATTATTTAAAAATAGTATAAAGTCTCCCAAAATCTCTTTGTAACGCACACAAACATCCTATACTTGTTTGAGTTGTTTCATTAAGATTTATATTATTACTGTCATTATATTGTTTTCATGATCATAGTCAATGTATTGATTATTTTTAGATAAAGGCAAAAACAGTTTGTGGGTCAGCCCAATCCAACATGGACTGGTTTGACACATACTAAACAATATCCCGTTTCAACTGGAACATGTTTTGATAATATGTCACCCAACTCGCCCATCTTGCCCCACTAATAGTAGGACATGACACAATTTAGAATTAGCTCATACCTTTTCTGAGACAGATGGTGAGATTTTTATCAATGCTTGATCAAAGTGTACAACTTTTATCATATGCCGCATCCCATCTATGAAGCCTTGTGACGATGATCCTGATGTTCCCTCAACAACAGGAGCAGTTGCAGCTTTAATTTTACTAATTCTCTCTCACAAGCAGCCATGGCAGCTTCATTCATCTGAGATTTTGACATAAAAACATCATTAAATCTTAATTTGAGGCATTTAGTATATTTGTCACTCGTAGAACTTATAAAAGAAAAGAAAATATGAACCAATGCAGAAAGATCAACTCCACTAAAATTTGCACAAACGTTGCTTTGCCCAATAACCACCAAGTCCACATCAGCATCTAGTGGCTTCTTTTTAGCAAGAGCATTTAAAATCAACCCACGCTCATCTTGATTTGGCAGAGGAACATACAGTTTTTTCCTAAACCTTCCAGGCTGCAAGAGCGCTTGGTCCATCTCCTCTGGCCTGAAATCATGTTAGCAAGACCAACAAAAATTAGTTAGATGTGTGGGTTGGGGCAACATGTCAGAATTGGCTCTTTTTGGTGGGAGCGAATGTTGGACTTAATTGTTTTAAGTTGTTAACCCAAAAATTCCTGCTACTTTTTGGTTTGGGCCAACAGGCCAAACAAACCCATTAGGCAGTTAGGTTTATAAACGGTTATATAGTTGGTTAGGGTTATAACATTTTAGAAACAATTGTGTCGTTTACTTTTGGTGAATCGCTGTAACAAACATGAAGCCGCGCTTCATTATGTATAAATAGGTCTAAAGAATCAACCCTTTTCAGTTATATATTATCAGAATTATAAAGGGTTCAACCCATCTCTTCATTGTTTTCTTTTCTTTTTGATTCTTGTTTGAATGATGGCATGATGTAGTTTGATCATAAGATCCTGGAACATCAAACCTGTGAAGTCAGTCCACTAAATTCCGAAAATGGCATCAGAGCCAAAGGGATCAAACAACAACAATTCATGTTTCAGTCACCAATCAAGATTCAAACATGCATTTTTTAAAGGAACGCAACCATGGATGCCGTTTGAAGAAGAAAGATTAGAGACAGTGGATTTAACCGAGATAAAGATGTACTCAAATCCGGTATAGGAAGAAGGCTAAGGGATTTACTTGCCTTGAAGTCACAAGTTAAAACAGAAGGACATGTTTCAAGAGGCTAAAGGACTTGCCTTGGAGATCATGAAGATCTAGTGACGCACCAAATTGATTGAAGACATCAAAATTAAAAGAAAGATTGAAGAAGGCATCAAGGACAAAAGAAAAACAAGATTGAAGACAACACAAGAACGCAAGTAGTGATGATTCCATCATCACATGAAGAAGAAAGAGCTGCATATAACACTGAAGATGGAAGCCTGCAGATTTGAAGAACAAGACTTAAACACTTAGGGGGGAATATGTTTGGACTTAATTGTTTTAAGTCTTGTTAACCCAAAAATTCCTGCTACTTTCTGGTTTGGGCCAACAGGCCAAACAAACCCATTAGGCAGTTAGGTTTATAAACGGTTATATAGTTGGTTAGGGTTATAACGTTTTAGAAATAGTTGTGTCGTTTACTTTTGGTGAATCGTTGTAACAGACATGAAGCAGCGCTTCATTATGTATAAATAGGTCTAAAGAGTCTGTAAACAAATCAACCCTTTTCGGTTATATCTTATCAGAATTATAAAGGGTTCAACCCATCTCTTCATTGTTTTCTTTTATTTTTGATTCTTGTTTAAATGATGGCATGATGTAGTTTGATCATAAGATCCTAGAACATCAAACCTGTGAAGCCAGCCCACTAAATTCCGAACAGCGAAAAGATTTGCATTATCACGACACTATTTGTCTTTTAAAAATCTTTAAATAATTAACAAGATAGATGTTATTTAAACATTTGCACAATTTAAATATTATTTAGATTATTTAAAAAGTTAGAGATAATACCAAACCCGCATTGACCCATTCATTTGTAAGTGGATAAAGATTGCCCCCTATAATAACTATAATCATTGGTAGTCATTATTAAGTAATTTATTACCGGAAGATGATGTGTTTCACCTGTTAGTGGCACCAATTATGTAAACTCCCTTGCATTGGTCAGCACCATCTAGCTCTATCAATAGCTGCCAAAATACAAATAAAAACGTTTCATCTCTAGGGAAACATTAAAGATATAAGGGGTAAAAACATTTGAGAAAGTAAATATATTAATTCAAAAGGAGTAACCTTAAAGATATGATTTAGCAAAATTTACTGACCTGATTTACAAGTCGCTCAACAACCCATCCTCCATCCTTTCCAGGCTTTTTTGTCAGAGCATCTACCTGTATTAAACAAAGAGCAGCACCAAAGCGTCAATATCTATTTTGCCAGGGTGAAAAATCCCTTTTAACTAAAAAACAGCATTAATATCAATCCAAAACAAATTGGTATCAAGCTTAAATCAATTATTGCAACTCTAGTTATATAAGTAATGAGAGTTACAAGAATGAAAATTTTCAAAACCATCTTTAGAGAGAAAAACCCTCATCGAAGAATAGAATACACGGAGAACACGTTCTTGCACGACTGAATATCGTCCGCACTGCTCTTTCACTCTCACCAACGTACTTATTGAGAAACTCAGGACCCTTGACAATTAAAAAAAGAAGGCAGAATGACCTACACATTTTCATCATCTACTGGATCTAATATTGAAAAGAGTATATACAAAGAGACAGACCTTAATGTGTATGAAATTTTCTCCGGCTTCATTAGCAACAGCCTTAGCAATTAATGTTTTTCCACAACCAGGAGGTCCATAAAGCAAAAACCCTGTCTCCAAATCAACTCCAAATTCCTAAAAGTATGTAACGGTCAAACTCCCTTCTCAATGAATAACATCCACTTCATTGAACTGACAATACCAAGTTCTAAACTTACCTCATACTCATCTGGATATTTTATACGTTTAACTATGTAACGGTCAAACTCCCTTCTCAATGAATCAAGACCTCCAACGTCTTACCACTTGACATTTGGAACGCTCGAGAATCCTTCTCTTCTAGTAGAAGGTTGAACCAGCTTGGCTGCCATCTTTATATAATTAAAAAATATACCGAATCATTAGCATAAGCAATCACACAGATTTAATAACAAGTAAAAAGCAATTCGTTTTTAATACCTCAAAATCAGACATCGTAATGCTAGGTTTTTCCATCTCTTTAGGAGTCCATTCCTTCTTCCACCAGTCTTCATTTTCTATAGAAAGCTCCACCTTTCTTCCATCGATAATTCTCTTCATATCAAGATTACCAGCTTTATTCACGAATTCTTTTAAATCAGCTCCGACAAAACCAGCAGTTGATCTTGAAATTTTCACCAAATCAAGAGCACCTTCAAGTTTCAAACTTTGTGTAAGAACAGTAAGAATCTTTATTCTAGCATTTTCATTTGGAACCCCTAAAGTAATCTCATGGTCAAACCTCCCTGGCCTTCTTAATGCTGGGTCAACAGCATCAGGTCAATTAGTTGCGCCAATCACTAACACACATCCTGGTTTACCATCAGTTGCAGCCCCGTGGGATTCGTCCATACAAGTCATTAATTGAGTCACGATACGACCTTTTTTGAAGCAATTGCATCAATCTCGTCGATGAAAATGATAGATGGTGCAGTTTTATATGCTTTTGTAAACATCTCTCGTATGTTCTCTTCTAATGCACCTGATGCGTTAGAATAGCATTTATATATGTGTGAGTTAGTTTGAGTTGTTGCAAACGAGTATTCTAGTTACCTAATAATACAGTCCATGTAATCCTTAGTCTATGAGTTTATGATTTTATGTACATCTAGACAAGACCAACCAAATTCTAAAACAAAAATGCTTACTAAGAGAACTTTTGCATTATCTTTTTGGGTAAGGGGATTACCCCGGTAAATTTTTATAAAGAATGAAATGTTATGTACAAAAGAAAGTGGAAATAACTCACATTATAGCAAACCCAAAATGCTACCTATACGTATCATACATGCCTGAAGACATGAAAAGCCCTAAATACACCCAAAGCAATCAAAATCAGCTAAGAAACACCCCCGAAGTAATGACAAAAGTTTCCAAGTCACGGAAAAAAATATAACATTTACAGAAAATTTGTCGTGCCTCCTCATAATCTAGCCACGTCGGCCGTCGTGGCATCCTCGGAGACTTCACAGAACTTGTTACAGCAGATTACTCTCATGTGTGGGATTTAACCTTTTGGATTATCAATTCAACATGATATCAAAATTTATGTGAGCTTCAAACTTACACATAACTTGCACAAACACATTAGAGCCAGAAATGATATCGAACAATTAAACTAGGTTACCCTTCTTTTTTTGGTGCAAAAGGTGAATATATATTATTAAACACAATCACTCATACAACTAATAAAGAGATATAGACATGCCTATAACTCTTTTGAACACAAAACATAACAAACATCATGATATACAATAGAACTAATACAATCAAGATCAATAACATTGCATCCTTACTGCACTTGAGACTTCAAAATTCCATTCTTCTGCAGTCAACTAACATCAGTTTTGTATTAGACTGAAGCAACCATTATTCACCTTTTATAGCACCAATAACCATCTAGCTACATTTCCACCTTATCTATCCATCATGATCACTCAACCTGCCACCACAATAATCATGACAAGGTAGATTAATGGCTTCACTAGGAACCATAACCTCTCTACTGCAAGGGCTATACCATGTGAGCTACATTTGCATTTACTACAATGGCTTCACACACATGGGAACACACACCTTGCAGTGAGTACCAACCATTACCTCCTTAGCAGTGCATATCTAGGACCATGTAGGTTCATCTTTCACTCCTCAAAATTCCTAGAAACATGCACCACCACACCTGATCACTATTACCCAACACAGATGGGAGCTCACTTTATGGATTTCAAAGATAGATCATATATGATTCTGATCCAAATACCTCTAAATTACCTAACAGATGCCTATAAAGAGATATAAGGACCAAGCAACATCTATAACCTATATGGACCCCAAGATAGGGAGCCATCATCTTAAGTGACCAAATCTCATTCAGATTTCACAAATGCATGAAACTGAAAAGAAGGCTAAAACCTTAGAAATCAGAATAGAAGCTAACACTTCAACTCTAATCAGCAGAATAGATCAAACACATCTCTGCTTATCCAAGCTTTATTCAGATTAAACACCTTAGGTTAACCTTCTTGGTTCTTACTTGAAACAAAAAGGTATCTGAGACAGCTATCATTATCAACACACCTTAGTAGTGAAGAAGATCAAACTTAATGGTAAATAAACATGCTCTTACCAGAAGTAAAGAGTATGGAAAAACTTTCTAGCCTGGTATAAGTAGCTAAACTAATAACTCTACGAAGCTAAGCGAAATTTACAAATTAATTACAACTTTTGTTTCAGAGGAGTGACAGTTCTCTAACTCATGATATTTCATGAAACTTTTATTTACCGATCAGAGAGAGGCAACCGAACATGCCAGGCCCTTCTGGCTCCATCACCTCTTAGGCTTACCGGGCCACGAAACCAAGAGCAAAAAACTAACTATACTTTATCTATAAAGCAAACCTCAAGGCGATCTTTATTCTATGCAGAGCCTCCTAATTCCCAACTATGAAAAAAATAAAAAAAAAAAAAAAAAAAAAAAACTGTATTACGAACTAAGTGGCAAATTTAGTCCCTGTGGGTGCTTGGGGTAAAACTTATTTATTTATTTTTTTCTGGTAACCATATTTTCTGATCTTTTAACCGACTAATCCATAGGGTTTTACCCACCGCCATACAAGACTCGAACCACGTAAAGCCCTCCCTATTCAAGAGGTTGGCGTAGCCACTTGAGGGTTTTTTTGCACATAGCAAGAATTAAACTTGAGACCTCACATATTTTAGCGTGATGCTCACAAGCCCTTTTGCCACTAGGCCATCAATGAGTGGTTATTAGCTTATTAGCTTATTAAGTTTTCTAAATGCAATTTGCACTTTTGAGTGTTTGATATAAAGATTAGTGCTAAGATTAGCACTTATTTGTTAGCACATAAGAAGCTACTTACTTTACAAGTGCTGAGAAATAACATAAGCAAGAAGTACGCAATTAGAAACGCCCACTTCATACTAAAACCTTACCAGCAATGTCATAAATTATCCTACCTTAATTGCATGCCTATCACATTCTAACTCAAACCCACTCATCACCTACAATAATGGGAATACATATGCATGGATTATAAACACATAAAGGCAAAAACTACTATCACATTTTGCAATACAATGATAAAGTAATGCATATATAATAAATGTAGGGTTTTGTTAACCACAACCCAATGGTTGTGAATAAGCATCATCATTTATGTGAAATTAGCATTTAATGAACTAATTATTTCTGTAATTATACATATTCATAAAAATTGTTGTTAAACATGAAATGTTTGTGATGCGCGTATAACACGTTCGGGGTCAAAGGAAACTTCCTTGTCATCGAGCAAGTTTTTCAACACCCTAGGCAGTGAACCTAATCGTTGTAGTGTAGTATTGGGTAAGCCTCGGGTATTGATATCGTTCTCTAGGGGAATAGGAATGCTAGTGAGAGATGTACTACGCTAAGGTTTGAGGTTGAGGAAGATTATTTTTTATATTTTTATAATTTTTTATAAAGCTAAGGGTAAAATCTCGGGGTTTGGATTTGGGGGTTTTGGTACTTCTACTGATTACTCTACTATCTAATTATCTAAACTAAGGGGTAGTCTATGTCTATTGATGTGTGCTCGTATGATGATTAAAAATGTGTCTACCTAGATACTATTACTCCCTAGTTATCTTTTATTGGTGGTTGAATTGTCACGTCCTTATTCTTAACGCGTTGTGTTTTCTAAGGTCGTAAGGTATGCTTTTATCCCTAACTCTTTGAGACTACCTTAAGGTTATTGCCTACGAAATTTCTAGGATTCATAAACTAGCTCTAAGGTTATCTTTGGATGTTTAGTCTACGATTCCGCTAAGTGACTATAAAATAAGGTTCACAAAGATTACTCAAGCATTAAAAACACAACGATAGCCTAGTGCAATCCTAAGCCAATTACAAATAAGATAAGAGACAACCAATCAATAATTAATAACTAGGTTTCATAGATCTAAGCAAACACACAAGAAATTTAGCCAGCCATGTTAAACATGCAAGCATACACACATACAATCGAAGACATAATGAAATTAATGAAGTAAATTACTTATCTTGATGTAAAATAGGGTATGAGAACCCTAAAATACTGTCGTGGCAACCTCGGAGACTTCACAGAACTTGTTACAGCAGGTTACTCTCATGTGTGGGATTTAACCTTTTGGATTATCAATTCAACATGATATCAAAATTTATGTGAGCTTCAAACTTACACATAACTTGCACAAACACATTAGAGCCAGAAATGATATCGAACAATTAAACTAGGTTACCCTTCTTTTTTTGGTGCAAAAGGTGAATATATATTATTAAACACAATCACTCATACAACTAATAAAGAGATATAGACATGCCTATAACTCTTTTGAACATAAAACATAACAAACATCATGATATACAATAGAACTAATACAATCAAGATCAGTAACATTGCATCCTTACTGCACTTGAGACTTCAAAATTCCATTCTTCTGCAGTCAACTAACATCAGTTTTGTATTAGACTGAAGCAACCATTATTCACCTTTTATAGCACCAATAACCATCTAGCTACATTTCCACCTTATCTATCCATCATGATCACTCAACCTGCCACCACAATAATCATGACAAGGTAGATTAATGGCTTCACTAGGAACCATAACCTCTCCACTGCAAGGGCTATACCATGTGAGCTACATTTGCATTTACTACAATGGCTTCACACACATGGGAACACACACCTTGCAGTGAGCACCAACCATTACCTCCTTAGCAGTGCATATCTAGGACCATGTATGTTCATCTTTCACTCCTCAAAATTACCTCCTTAGCAGTGCTAAAAACACAAGGTGACGGCGTCACTGCTTAACTGCGAAGCCGTCGGAGGATTTTGTGACGGGACAGAAGCCAAAACTCTTATTTTCAAGTGACGACGTCAAGTTATAAAAGAGTAGACCGTCGCAACTCAGACGGCCTAGATTCAATCCAGACGGCGTCAGAAGCTGAAGAGGACGGCGTCACAAGCACAAGGTGACGCCGTCGTAAGACTAACGTGGCCAAGACGAAACCCTAATGACGGCGACCCGACGACGTCACACAACATAAGGTGACGCCGTCGCATATGTAATCTTATATATAGAATCCGAATTTTTCAGTATTAAGTGTGTAGTCTTTTGGAGTAAAAACCTAAACCGAACCAAGGCTGTCTTGTACAGTATTTTAGGGTTCCAAACCCTATCTTATACCAAGATAAGTACTTTACTTCATTAATACAATTATGTCTTTGATTATTTGTGTGTATGCTTGCATGTTCTCCATGTCCGACTAATTTATTTGTGTGTTTGCTTAGGGAATATGAAACTTAATTATTGAATATTGATTGGTTGTCTCTTATCTTAGTTGTTAATGATCTAGTAATGCGATAGGTCATTCGTTGTGTACTTAATGCTTGATTAATCTTTGTGAACCTTAGGTTATAGCACCTTGAGCGGTTGTAAGCTAAACTATCCAAAGAGGCCTTAGAGTTAGAGTTTATGATCCCTAGTGGTATTTTGTAGACGAGACCCTTTGGTAACTTCAAAGAGTTAGGGAGAAACGCATACCCTACAACTTTAGACACACAACGCAATTAAGAATAAGGACGTGACAATTCAACCACCAATAGGAGATAATTAAGGAGTAGTAAAACCTAAGTAAACACATCTTTAAACTATCATACGAGCACACAATAATTAGGCATAGACTACATACACCTTAGATTAGATAATTAGATAAGTAGAGTAATCGGTAGCAATACCAACCCCCCCAAATCCAAACCCCGAGATTCATACCTTTCCATTTCCTAAAAACATAAAAAGATAAAAAAAATAATCTTCCTCAACCCCAACCTTAGCGTAGTAACTTCTCACTAGCATTCCTATTCCCCTAGAGAACGATATCAACACCCGTGGCTTACCCTAATACTACACTACAACGATTAGGTTCACTGCCTAGGGTGTTATAAAACTTGCTCGAAGAAAAGGAAGTTCCTTTGACCCCGAACGACGCGTGTAGCGTTATCAAGTTTTTGGCGCCGCTGCCGGGGAATAGAATAGCTAGTTAGTAGTCCACCTCGTTTAGGTTTCCTTTGCTTGATTCCTATCAAGTAAAGTTTTCTCATTTTTTAGCTTTCTCATAGTCTATCCCCCTTCTTCGTGACCTTTGTTCGTAATTCCATCACTTTTCATCATGGAAGGTGATAACCACCCACCATTCATCAACCCACCACCTATTGACCCGCCAAGAGCCCGTACTCTTGGTGAATACTCAAGACCAAGCCACCTAGGCTATAGGAACACCATTGAGCTTCCCGACCAAGCCGAAACTACGGCCTTGCGATCCGACACCATCCGGTTGGTGCAAAACGGATGTGCATTCCATGGACTTCGTTCCGAAGATTCAAATCAGCATCTAAGGGATTTCCTTAAAATTGTCAATTCCATCGACCTTGATGCTACTACTCGGGAGACTACGCGCCTGCGTCTCTTCCAATTCTCTCTACGGGACCAAGCTTGTAATTGGCTTGAGCGACTTCCCACCGGCTCCATCTCAAGTTGGGATGATCTCACCTCTCGTTTCCTTGCTTAATTTTTCCCACCGGGGAGAACCACTAAGCTTAGGAATGACATCTTGATGTTCCAACAACGTCAAGGTGAATCTCTCTACGAAGCATGGACTCCATTCAAGGACTTACTTCATAAAGTCCCTCATCACGGTATTGATCTTTGACTCCAAGTCCAAATCTTTTATGATCATGTCAACTTCCCCACCAAGCGATCCATTGACCAAGCGGCCGGTGGAAAACTTAGTGATCTCACCGCGGAAGAATCATGGGGAATAATAGAGGACCTTGCTCTCTATGACAACGAAAGTTGGAATGACCCCCGTGAGTTGCCCAAAACCGTTAAGGCAATCTCCTTGCCTCCCATTGACTCACAATCTTCCGACCGTAGGATGATCGAACTTGAAGATCAAGTTAAATTCCTAATGAGTTCCTACGAAAATCCTAAGTCTTCACATCAAGTGAATAAAATCACTCTTCCTTGTGAGTTATGTAGTGGTCCCCATGACACTCGTGATTGCACAAGACTCCCTGAACAAGCTTTTGCGGACTACGCATCCATGCGTACCGATGGAGCGGGAGAAAAGTGGTACACTTTCAAGCCCGAACAAAACAACTTAGGAAACTCTTACAACCCCTCATGGAGAAATCACCCTAACCTTAAGTGGAACCAAAACTCAAGCATACCCCAAAGCTCATCTAGTCCACCTAATAGGTTCAATTCTCTAAACACCGGGAACCCCACTAATCTTGAGGCAATTGCATCTAGATTCATGTCATCTCAAGAGACTCGATTGACTAAGCTTGAAGCCGATTTTAAGCGAAGACAAGGCGAGATGACAAACAAGATTGATGCCCTCTTAAAAGCCTTCAATGAACTGGAGATTGGATCACTCCCAAGTGATACTATCAAGAATCCAAAATTAAGTTCGATTTCATCAACTTCATGTTCTTGTTCACCATGGGAGAATGCACATCCATGCCCCTCACACCCAATGGTTCACTCGGTAAATGCTATCAACAAGGGTTCCAAGCAATCTAAAATGAGATACCAAGGCCCTGCACCATTGGTAGAACCTACTCTTGAGAAACCCGTCAACCAAGAACCCAAACTTAATCTAGAGGAGGAGTACAAGGAACTCCATCAAGAAAAACCGGTTCATGAAGTCTTAGCTCATGCACCTTATTATAATGCTTTAAAAGAAAAATATGACTTAGAACTTAAACTTGGAAAACATGGGTCCGCTTTCGTGCGAAATAATTTACCTAAGCAGTTAGACGATCCCGGGCTATTAACTCTTCCGTGTAGGCTTGGAACTTCCAAACCTCTCGATGCTCTAGCCAACTTAGGATCATGCATCAATCTTGTTCCGTTGTCCCTCCATAGAAGCCTTAACTTAGGTAAGATAGAACCAACGGAAACCATCTTAGGTCTAGCGGATGGTAGTGTTGCACATCCGGTAGGAATAATAAAAGACATGGTAGTACACGTAGGAGAGTTGACTCTTTTGGTCGATTTCATGTGCTAGACATGAATAAGGACCCGACATGCCCATTACTTGTAGGAAGAGGATTCTTAGCTACCGCTAGTGCCATCATCGATTGTAAGATGTCTAAGATAGTGGTAGGAGAGGGGAGTGCTAGGTCAATTTACGATGTCAAAAGGCATACGTACTACAAAGAAGAGGAAATCCCACACGAGATTAGGTTGGATAGGACGCCTTC
The DNA here is from genome assembly GCA_019973895.1 of Chrysanthemum seticuspe. Classification (NCBI taxonomy): domain Eukaryota; kingdom Viridiplantae; phylum Streptophyta; class Magnoliopsida; order Asterales; family Asteraceae; genus Chrysanthemum; species Chrysanthemum seticuspe. The sequence goes on from BPTQ01000009.1 coordinate 227,932,401, forward strand.
TAGATATGGACCTTGGATAGATAAGAACCTCATAGGTCTACAACGACCTTTCTACTTAGATGAAGCCTTTGCTAGTAAAGCAACCTTCCATGAAAAAGAGATGGCCAGGGACATGGAAGTGAACCCATTCGAGGACGCCTTAGTATTTAGGAAAATGACCGAGTTCCTAGGAAGCTTGCCCGTCAACCTTGTCATGAATAGGTGGAAGATTGAAAAGCCTAAACATAAGTGGGATTGGAATAGACCACCTAGTGATGGTAATGGAGAGTGGCACATTAGGATAACAATCTATGATCCCGATGGAGAAAAGTTTGAAAAGGCATATCGAACCGAACGTACTACTAGGAACTTAAATGATAAGTTTGATCCTTATGACATTGTTAAGGATAGGCTTACTTATATCGGTACGTAGGAGCACGACTACGAGTCTAGCTACAAGACTCTTAAATAAAGAAAAGCGCTTCATGGGAGGCAACCCATGCTTAATTGTTTGATTGTTAGTGTCATATATCTTTTGTTAATTGTTTATTCTCATGTTTAAATTTTAAAAAATGCTTTATTTTATTTTTAACCTCGTCTTAATTACATATAAAGGTATTTTACATAAGGGATAAATGTAGGGAGGATTACACACGTTTTCAAAAGAAACGTAAACATGAGAATAACAATTCATTAAAAGATATATTTGTGTGTTTGTTCGAGTCAAATGCTTGTATCGAGTCATAATGGATGTTTTGCAGAAATTTTTCCAGATTCTAAAGATATAAATTTTCTAGAATTTTTTTCAGAAAATCGCAGACCAGTTTTTGTCAGGATAACCTGACGGCGTCAAGATTGCAACCTGACGGCGTCAGGAAGGAGTAAAAACAACAGATTACTTTTTTTCTCGTTTTCTGAGCTACTTATAAATTTTTGGAATTTTCCAGGTCTTAATTTTCCAGAAATTCTGTAAACATCCATTTCACAAGCATTATATCCTAGTTTAATCGAGTCTTATATATATTATTACCGCCGATTTTACGCAAAGGTTTCATTTGTTTTCTTCGAATGTGCAGGTTTTATTTATCAAGAAGAAGAAACAAAAGATTGGAAGGAACTTTTCACGCATACATTTTTCTTGGAAAGGATTTAACCACTACTTTACACGGATCCTACCGAGCTAATCAAGGGAGTACTAGTTTCTTTCGTTTTTAATTATCTTCCATTATCATAACTTTGATACTTTCGGGGAACATTGGGGACAATGTTCAGTTTAAGTGTAGGGAGGGAAAATAAAACGGGAACTTAGAAACTATGCTTATCCTTGATTATTTGCTTTGTCCAATTGTATTTGTGTAATAAACCATGAGAAAATGTCGGTTAGGGTAATTTTGGCACCAAATTTAAAATTTTTCATGATATATAGGAGTGGGCCATTAGTCTTAACAAAAGCGTCTCACGGATAGGAAGTTATATGACTAGCACAAAAACCCTTTACCACCTAAATTACACCCAAAATGTGAGGATCGCCCTTAGATTAGTAGGAATTAAAGCATTCATCTTTAATGCTTAGAGTGTAAACCGGTAGTATATTAGATTCTAGAACTTGTTTTGTGATGCATCCCGAGATCGCTAGTAAGACTACACTTGTGTAGTTAGGAATAACTAAATGATAAGAGGCATTAGGATAACCCTTGTTTGATACCCGTAATATAATTACTTCTTCCACTTCGGTTGAGTAATTCCCCTACACCTTTTGCGTTGTACTCATCTTTAGTACACGATACCCCTAGTTAACCCCTCAGAGCCTATCCTTTTCGCGGTTCTCGTGATGTTTCGGTTTTTCCGGAATATCAATGAAGAGCATTGTTTACACCCCACCCCCAAATATACACCCAAATCACCTTAGCCTACCCTATATGCACTCACTTTTAGTGCATTATTGTTATCACCCTAAACCCTTAGTTCAATTATCTAGTTGCTTGCATGAGTTGCTAAGTCGAGTCATATCCTTTGTACACAGTTTTGGGACGATTGAGACTCATGGGAAAAAGTTAAAGTTTATAAAATGATTGGAAGGGAACGTTAAATTCCCTAATTTGCGTAATAACATACCCCAAGTGTTTTGATCTTTTCAAATCGGGTCAAATTAGTGTTAGAGTAATAAAAACTCAAGTGTAGGGATGTGCCTATTAATCCCTATCATTTTGATGTTACCGTAGAGGATGGTAGAGTAAAAGTGTATGGAAAAAAAATAAAAAAAAAAATAGAAAAAGAGAAAAAAAAAAATAGAGTGTTCAAAAAAAAAAAAAAAAAAAACAAAACATACGGGCTACCATCCTACATCTATATTTTTAAATTTATGTTTGTTTGTTTCAGTTATTTAGAGTCTAGAGTGTCGAGTCTTGGCTTAGCAACGCCATTCTTCGTATGCTTGTAACATAAGAGATTTTTGACTTGCCACCACTATATAGCCTTTCCCACCAAACCCTTTATTTCCCTACCGTAAGCCTAACATTACAACCCTTTAAAGACCTCTTTGATAGTATTTCCTAGGTGCTAACGCTAAAGCGATGGAGGTTTGATCTATTCTCAAGCCTATGGTAATCTATGTACTAGGACCGGTTAATGAGTGTTTATCTTCCATTTCCAACTTGTTATATTTCATATACACCCGAGAGAGATGTGAGTATCCAAACACCCCATGTGAGGTGCTAGTATGTAATTTCCGTGCTTGTTATGACTTTTGCGGGGCTTATATGTGTTGTGGACTGTTTTAAACCAATGCTTCATGACCCCTAACTTATAAATTAATTGGCTAAAAGCACATTTGCTTGAGGACAAGCAAATACCAAGTGTAGGGATATTTGATAAGGTTTTAAAATGTACCTTTTTAAGGGGTCCTTTAAGCCCTTATTTGATCACTTTTGTATCCGTTATTACTTAATATCGTTCCTTTTCACTTTTTAGGTCTCTTGAAGGCAAATTGCTGTAATGGCACTTATTTGAACGAAAAGGCGCGGATATACGAAGAAAATAGCCAAAGTCAAGAATCGAGACACTCCAGCTGCTGAAAACACAAGGTGACGGCGTCACTGCTTAACTGCGATGCTGCCGAAGGATTTTGTGACGGGACAGAAGCCAAAACTCTTATTTTCAAGTGACGACGTCAAGTTATAAAAGAGTAGACCGTCGCAACTCAGACGGCCTAGATTCAATCCAGACTGCGTCAGAAGATGAAGAGGACGGGGTCACAAGCACAAGGTGACGCCGTCGCAAGACTAACGTGGCCAAGACGAAACCCTAATGACGGCGACCCAACGGCGTCACACAACATAAGGTGACGCCGTCGCATATGTAATCTTATATATAGAATCCGAATTTTTCAGTATTAAGTGTGTAGTCTTTTGGAGTAAAAACCTAAACCGAACCAAGGCTGTCTTGTACAGTATTTTAGGGTTCCAAACCCTATCTTACACCAAGATAAGTACTTTACTTCATTAATACAATTATGTCTTTGATTATTTGTGTGTATGCTTGCATGTTCTCCATGTCCGGCTAATTTATTTGTGTGTTTGCTTAGGGAATATGAAACTTAATTATTGAATATTGATTGGTTGTCTCTTATCTTAGTTGTTAATGATCTAGTAATGCGATAGGTCATTCGTTGTGTACTTAATGCTTGATTAATCTTTGTGAACCTTAGGTTATAGCACCTTGAGCGGTTGTAAGCTAAACTATCCAAAGAGGCCTTAGAGTTAGAGTTTATGATCCCTAGTGGTATTTTGTAGACGAGACCCTTTGGTAACTTCAAAGAGTTAGGGAGAAACGCATACCCTACAACTTTAGACACACAACGCAATTAAGAATAAGGACGTGACAATTCAACCACCAATAGGAGATAATTAAGGAGTAGTAAAACCTAAGTAAACACATCTTTAAACTATCATACGAGCACACAATAATTAGACATAGACTACATACACCTTAGATTAGATAATTAGATAAGTAGAGTAATCGGTAGCAATACCAACCCCCCCAAATCCAAACCCCGAGATTCGTACCTTTTCATTTCCTAAAAACATAAAAAGATAAAAAAATAATCTTCCTCAACCCCAACCTTAGCGTAGTAACTTCTCACTAGCATTCCTATTCCCCTAGAGAACGATATCAACACCAGTGGCTTACCCTAATACTACACTACAACGATTTGGTTCACTGCCTAGGGTGTTATAAAACTTGCTCGAAGAAAAGGAAGTTCCTTTGACCCCGAACGACGCGTGCAGAGTTATCACATCCCTACACTTGATTTTTTATTACTCTAACACTAATTTGACCCGAATTGAAAAGATCAAAACACTTGGAGTACCTTATTACGTAAATAAAGGGAATTTGAATTTAACGTTCTTTCCCGTCACTCCATAAAATTTAACTTTACCCATGAGTCCCAATCGTCCCAAAACTGTATACAAAAGATATGATTCGACTTAGCAACCATGCAAGTAACTAGATAATTGAACTAAGGGTTTAGTATGATAACAATAATGCACTAAAAGTGAGTCCATACAAGGTAGGCTAAGGCGATTTGGGTGTACATTTGGGGGTGGATTGTAAACAATGCTCTTCATTGATATTCCGGAAAACCGAAACATCACGAGAACCGCGAAAAGGATAGGCTCTGAGGGGTTAACTAGGGGTATCGTGTACTAAAGATGAGTACATCGCAAGGGTGTTGGGGAATTACTCAACCAATGTGGAAGAAGTAATTATAATACGGGTATCAAATAAGGGTTATCCTAATGCCGCTTATCATTTAGTTATTCCTAACTACACAAGTGTAGTCTCACTAGCGATCTCGGAATGCATCACAAAACAAGTTCTAGAATCTATTAGACTACCAGTACACTCTCGAAGCATTAAAGGTGAATGCTTTAATTCCTATAGATCTAGGGGCGAACCTCACATTTTGGAGTGGAATTTGAGTGGTAAAGGGTTTTTGTGCTAGTCATATAACTCCTATCCATGAGACGCTTTATTAAGACTAAAGTCCCACCCGTACATGTCATGAAAAATTTTAAATTTGGCTCTAAAATTTCCCTAACAAATATCTCTCATGGTTTATTACACAAATGAAATAGGACAAGACAAATGATCAAGGATAAGCATAATTTCAAAGTTCCCGTTTTATTCTCCCTCCATACATTTAAACTAAACATTGTCCCCAATGTTCCCCGAAAGTACCAAAGTTATGATAATGGAAGGTAATTAAAAGAGAAAGAAACTAGTACTCCCCTTATTAGCTCGGCATGATCCGTGTGAAGTAGTGGTTAAATTCTTTTCAAGAAGAATGTATGCGTGATAAGCTCCATCCAATCATTATGTTTCTTCTTCTTAATAAATAAAACTTGCACACTTTAAGAAAATAGATGAAACCTTCGCGTAAAATCGGCGGTAAAACTATATATGACTCTACTAAACTAGGATATAATGCTTGTTGAATGGATGTTTGCAGATGTTCTGGAAAATTAAGACCTGAGAATTTCCAAAAATTTATAAGTAGCACAGAAAACGAGAGAAATTAGATAAGCTGTTTCTGCTCCTCCTGACGTCGTCAGGTTATGATCCTGACACCGTTTGGTTATCCTGACAAAAACTGGTCTGCTGCGTTTTTCTGGAAAAATTACATCTTTAAAATCTGGAAAAGTTCCTGCAAAACATCCATTATGACTCGATACAAGCATTTGACTCTAACAAACACACATATATATCATTTTCAATAATCGTAGTTCTCATGTTCACGTTCTTTTAAAAACGTGTGTAATCTTTCCTACACTTATCCTTTTTGTAAAATACCTTTATATCTAATTAAGACGAGGTTAAAGACAAAATAAATCATTTTCACAAATTCAAACATGAAAACATACAATAATAAAAAGATATATGACACACAAAAAAGCAAACAATTAAGCATGGGTTGCCTCCCACGAAGCGCCTTTCTTTATTTATGAGTCTTGTAGCTAGACTTGAAGTCGTGCTCGTACGTGACTTCACTTCCGTCCTGTTAATACAAATATCGTCATTAAACGTTATTTATATTTTTGATCTTTACCTATGTTTTGTTAACGACAAAAGTAAATTTAATTTTTATAAAGCTTAAAGCTTGTCAAGTTTAATAGATATAAACAAGCTTTTACAAATAATATCTTCATCACTCAAGCAATTACATTGTGATTAATTATATTTTGATATGACTCTAAACCATAATGTATGATAGTAGTTTTTAGTTCAAGAATGTTTTGGTTTCTAAAAACTAAACATTACTTATGTATTTACATATTTCTAAAAATAGAAAAACAAACACATGACATCATGTAGTGCATCATTGAAATCCTTAGAAGATTTCACTAGATACTTTGTGTGGATTTAGACTCTACATATCTTACACAATCTTGGATAGATATGGTTGACTTTGGTAAGATTTTGAGATCTTGCTGTTAGACCCCGGCGGCACCAAAAGTTAACACGGGTGGAACCCTTTGAAGGGTTCCGTGGTCCGTGGTGCTTGCTGATGTTTTTGGCTATAAATAGCAAAGCCAAACCAAGTTTTTTTTCATCCCTTTCTATCATATTCTCATACATTCCTTCTCTCTAACATTTCTAACTCAGTTTCATATCATATTAGTGATCTCTTTTGTAGCAAAGAAGATCAAGATACATTCAAGCTTCAACAAGAAGTTGGAAGTCTTGTTTGTTTGTTGTTGTATGATCTTGTGTTGATTCATACATCATTGTTGTACCAAACCATCATAATCTTGTGAGTGTGAGTGGTTAGTATTTTAGTCCTTGAAATACATTTTGTGTGGGAGTGGTTGTACCCTTGAAAAGAACTCGACATCTAGCTTAGTGTCGGAAATAGTGTGTAAGCGAAGTGTAAAGGTTTCTCCGCCGGTGAAAGGAGCTTGTTGACTAGTGAAGTTATACTCTCGAGTGTGAGACTCAGGGAGTGGAGTAGGGCAAGGAAAAAGAGTCCTTGTAGACCGAACCACTATAAACAACTTGTTGTGGTTTGATTGTTTCTTTCCTTATCTACTCTTTATATATTGTTTGCATATTTCACTAACATATCTAAGATCAATATCAATTGATCTTTCAATAAGTTTCAAAACAAAGTTTTTAATAGGTAAACTATTCAACCCCCCTTCCAGTTTTCCACAATTGGTACCAGAGCCTCGTTGCTCAAGAATTTCTAAAATATATTGTATTTTATAAACTTGAAACGATCCATGGATTCTGAAAACTTTAAAGAAGGGAAATCTATGCAAAGACCACCACTCTTTGAAACCAATGGATTTATCTATTGGAAAAACCGTTTTGAAACATATGTAAAATCAAAAGATATAGATCTTTGGTTTGTTATTGTTAAAGGGGATTTAAGTTCTACAACAAAAGATATTTCTGTTGATGAACAAAAGAAATTAATTGCGAAAAATAATGAAGCTAAAGTGATGCTTTATAACGCTTTGCCTAGAAAAGAATATGAAAGAATTTTTATGTGTAAAACCGCTAAAGATATTTGAGAATCTTTGATTATTACACATCAAGGAAATTCACAAGTCAAGGATAACAAAATTGATCTTCTTGTTCAACAATATGAACAATTTGTTATCCCTGAAGATGAAACCATTGATTGTGGCTTTGCTCGTTTTAATACCATTAATACATCACTTAAAGCACTTGATGAATCTTTTCGTAGTAAGAACTTTGTCAGGAAATTTCTTAGAGTACTCCATCCGAAGTGGAGAGCTATAGTGACGGCTATTGAGGAATCAAAAGATCTCTCAAAAGTGACACTAGACGAGCTAATCGAAAACCTCAAAGTACACGAAATGGTGATGGATAAAGATTCGAAAATCATCAAAGGAAAAAGAGAGAAAATCAAATCCGTTGCTCTAAAAGCAAGAACGGATTCAAGTGATGATGACGAGTCTTGCTCCGGTAGTGAAGATGAGGAGTATGCCATGGCCATTAGAGATTTCAAAAAGTTCTTTAGAAGAAGAGGAAAGTTTGTAAGACAACTTTGGAAGAAAAGAAGCCATTCCGAAAAGATCGGGATGACAAAAAGGGTAAAGGTGAAAGAAAGTGTTTTAGATGCGGTGATGCAAGTCATCTAATAGGAGATTGTCCCAAGCCTCCTAAAAGCAAAACTCAACGAGCTTTTGTAAGTGGTGCTTGGAGTGATAGTGATGATGATGAAGAGTCGAGCAAGGATGAGATCGCTCTAATGGTACATGAGTCAAACGAGGTACATTCCGACTCATCTTATTCCTCTATTGATGATGACACTTTGCAAAAACAATATAATCAATTGTGTGAGCTTAGTCTAATAATCATAACTAAAAATAAATTTTTAAAGACTAAAAAGGAATTTTTAGAAAATGAAGTCTATGAGTTAAAAGAAAAGGCAAAACGATTAGAAAAGGGAAAAGCAAATGACGAAGATTGCAAATCATGTCAAGAGCTTAATCTTGAAATAGAAAAACTAAAACTCACACAAGATGTTCTAATCGAACATAATTCTAAGTTTAAAAGGTTTAACAAAAACATTGCTTGTGCCAATGAAATAGTTAGAATTCAAAAACTCCAGGAAACATGAATGGACTGGGATTTAATGAGGTGTTAATTCCAAAGAGTCAAACCAAAACGGCCGAAAAAGACAAACAAGCTGTCAAATATGCTGCAGTACAGCACGGACCAGACAGACCCAAAAACAGGGATCCGTCCGTTGAAAAAATGGTGCCGTGGGGATTGCAGCAGGACAAAATGTTTGCGATACGGACCGTAGTGAATTTGTCAAAGTAACAAAGAAAACCAAGGACAATATTAAACTAAAACCTGCTGTTACATCTGGAGTAGGACTTACTAGAAATGAATTTAGATCTAAAACTACTCAACAACGACATAAATCACCTTTTGCCAAACGCCCCTTTCCTAAAAGCAACCACAACATACAATCCAACTATCAACATAATGGTTGGAATCAAAACTTCCCTAGACCATATCAAACTCCAGATTACATGCCATGGAACTCTTACCCATCATTTCCATACATGAATCAAGTAAATGGTATGTTTAACCCAAACGGACCCATGAGATATTGGGGACCAAACGCTTGAGTTATTTGTGTGTTAGGTATGCTTGAAAGTTGGATTGGAATCTGATGAGTGGATAAAAGATAGTGGATGCTCACGACACATAACGGGCAACAAAAGCCTCTTCTCAACATACCAAGAGTATGACGGAGGTAATGTCACTTTTGGTAGCAATCTCAAAAGCAAAATCATTGGCAAAGGTACGATCGCTCATAACTCCCTAACTATTGAAAATGTTGCTCATGTCGATAGGTTAGGATTCAATCTACTTAGTATTAGCCAATTATGCGATAAAAAGTATAAAGTACTATTTAGAGAAAATGGTAGTAACATACTAAAAGATGGTATCACCATAGCTAAAGGAGTTAGGAAAAATAATATATATGTCATTAAAATAGATAAAACATCTAATGACAAACTTTGTCTAACAACTTTAGATGATAGCTCAACTCTGTGGCATAGACGTTTAGGTCACGCTAATATGAGACTTATACAAAACCTATCTTCAAAAGAGCTAGTTAGGAATTTACCAAAACTAAAATACGACCAACATTTTTGCGACGCTTGCAAAATTGGTAAACAAACCCATAATAGTCATAAGGCTAAAAACATGGTGTCCACATCTAAGTGTCTAGAACTTTTGCATATGGACTTGTTCGGTCCATCCGCTATAAGAAGCTATGGATGCAACTTATATACTTTGGTCATAGTAGATGATTACTCAAGGTTTACTTGGACGTTGTTTTTGAAAACAAAAAATGAAGCTTTTGATAAATTTGAAATTTTTAGCAAGAAAATTCAAAATCAACTAGGTGTTAAAATTGTGTCGATCCAAACGGATCATGGTCGTGAATTTGACAATGAAACAAAATTTGGAAACTTTTGTGATGCAAATGGTATAACACACAACTTCTCGGCTCCTCGAACACCTCAATCAAATGGAGTTGTAGAACGTAAAAATAGAACCATTCAAGAAATTAGTAGAACAATGCTTAATGGACAAAACATTCCTCAAAAGTTTTGGTGTAACGCCGTTGAAACTTCTACATATATTTTAAATAGAGTCTTAATACATCCTTTCTTAAACAAAACTCCATATGAGCTATATAAAGCTAAAAAGCCAACTTTAGAATATTTTAGAGTATTTGGATGTAAATGTTTCATTCTTAATACTAAAGATTATCTCATCAAGTTTGACCCAAAGTCTTATGAAGGTGTATTTCTTGGTTACTCACAAACTAGTAAAGCTTACACTGTCTTAAACAAAGAAACAATGAGAGTCGAGGAATCATTGAACATAACATTCGACGAAAGTCCACCTCCCTCTAAGACATCACCTTTGGTAGATGATGACTTAGTTGAAAGTCAACTTGTAGAAAGTCAAGAAATAATTGAAAATGACAAGAAAGATGAACCATTAAATAATGAAATTATAAACATCAAAGAATCCAAAAGTCATCCTTTAGAAAAGGTCATAGGACAACTTAATCAAAGAACCTTAAGATCACAAGCCCAAAATCAAAGTAATCATTTTTGTTTTGTGTCTACCTGATAACGCTACACGCGTCGTTCGGGGTCAAAGGAACTTCCTTTTCGTCGAGCAAGTTTTTCAACACCCTAGGTAGTGAACCTAATCGTTGTAGTGTAGTATTAGGGTAAGCCACGGGTATTGATATCGTTCTCTAGGGGAATAGGAATGCTAGTGAGAAGTTACTACGCTAAGGTTGTGGTTGAGGAAGATTATTTTTTATCTTTTTATATTTTTTAAGGAAAGGAAAGGTACGAATCTCGGGGTTTGAATTTGGGGGGTTGGTATTTCTACCGATTACTCTAGTTATCTAAGTATCTAATCTAAGGTGTATGTAGTCTATGTCTAATTAATGTGTGCTCGTATGATAGTTTAAAGATGTGTTTACTTAGGTTTTACTACTCCTTAATTATATCCTATTGGTGGTTGAATTGTCATGTCCTTATTCCTAGTTGCGTTGTGTGTCTAAGGTTGTAGGGTATGCGTTTCTCCCTAACTCTTTGAACTTACCAAAGGGTCTCGTCTACAAAACCCACTAGGGATAATAAACTCTTACTCTAAGGCACTCTTTGGATGGTTTAGCTTACAACTACTCAAGGAGTCATATTCTAAGGTTCACAAAGATTTAATCAAGCATTAAGTACACAACGAATGACCTATCGCATTACTAGATCATTAATCAACTAAGATAAGAGACAACCAATCAATATTCAATAATTAAGTTTCATATTCCCTAAGCAAACACACAAGTAAATTAGCCGGACATGGAAAACATGCAAGCATACACACAAATAATCAAAGACATAATTGTATTAATGAAGTAAAACACTTATCTTGGTGTAAGATAGGGTTTGGAACCCTAAAATACTGTACAAGACAGCCTTGGTTCGGTTTAGGTTTTTACTCCAAAAGACTACACACTAAATACTGAAAAATTCGGATTCTATATATAATATTACATCTGCGACGGCGTCACCTTATGTTTTGTGACGCCGTCGTGTCGCCGTCATTAGGGTTTCGTCTTGGCCACGTTAGACTTGCGACGGTATCACCTTATGCCTGTGATGCCGTCCTCTTCAGCTTCTGACGCCGTCTGGATTACATCTAGGCCGTCTGAGTTGCGACGGCCTACTCTTTTATAACTTGACGTCGTCACTTGAAAATGGGAGTTTTGGCTTCTGCCCCGTCACAAAGATCCTCTGACGGCGTCACAATTAACACCTGACGCCGTCACCTTATGTTTTCAGCAGCTTTGAGTGTCTCGATTCTGACTTTGGCCATTTTCTTCGTATAATCGCGCCTTTTCGTCCAAATAAGTGCCGTTCCAGCATTTTGCCTTCAAGAGACCTAAAAAGTGAAAAGGAACGATATTAAGCAATGACGGATACAAAAGTGATCAAATAAGGGCTTAAACGACCTCTCAAAAAGGTACCTTTTAAAACCTTATCAAATATCCCTACACTTGGTATTTGCTTGTCCTCAAGCAAATGTGCTTTTAGCCAATTAATTTATAAGTTAGGGGTCATGAAGCATTCGTTCAAAACGGTCCACAACACATATAAGCCCCGCAAAAGTCATAACAAGCACGGAAATCACATACTAGCACCTCACATGGGGTGTTTGGATACTCACATCTCTCTCGGGTGTATATGAAATATAACAAATTGGAAATGGAAGATAAACACTCATTAACCGGTCCTAGTACATAGATTACCATAGGCTTGAGAATAGATCAAACCTCCATCGCTTTGGCGTAAGCACCTAGGAAAGACTATCAAAGAGGTCTTTAAAGGGTTGTAATGTTAGGCTTACGGTAGGGAAACAAAGGGTTTGGTGGGATAGGCTATATAGTGGTGGTAGGTCAAAAATCTCTTATGTTACAAGCATACGAAGAATGGCGTTGCTAAGCCAAGACTCGACACTCTAAACTCTAGCTAACTGAAATAAACAAACATAAATTTAAAGGATAGATGTAGGATGGTAGCCCGTATGTTTTTTTTTTTTTTTTTTTTTTTTTTTTTTTTTTTTTTTTTTTTTTATCACTATTTTTTTTCTTTTCTCCTTTTCTATTTTTTTTTCGATTTTTTTTTTCATACACTTTTACTCTACCATCCTCTACGGTAACATCAAAATGATATGGATTTATAGGTACATCCCTACACTTGTGTTTTTATTACTCTAACACTAATTTGACCCGAATTGAAAAGATCAAAACACTTGGGGTGCATTATTATGCAAACAAAGGGAATTTGAATATAACGTTCCCTTCCCGTCGTTTCATAAACTTTAACTTTTCCCATGAATCCCAATCGTCCCAAAACTGTATACAAAGGATATGACTCGACTTAGCAACTCATGCAAGCATCTAGATAATTGAACTAAGGGTTTAGGGTGATAACAATAATGCACTAAAAGTGAGTGCATACAGGGTAGGCTAAAGCGATTTGAATTTAACGTTCCCTTCCCGTCATTTCATTGATATTCCGGAAAAACCGAAACATCACGAGAACCGCGAAAAGGATAGGCTCTGAGGGGTTAACTAGGGGTATCGTGTACTAAAGATGAGTACAACGCAAAGGGTGTGGGGGAATTACTCAACCGATGTGGAAGAAGTAATTATATTACGGGTATCAAACAAGGGTTATCCTAATGCCTCTTATCATTTAGTTATTCCTAACTACACAAGTGTAGTCTTACTAGCGATCTCGGAATGCATCACAAAACAAGTTCTAGAATCTAATATACTACCGGTTCACACTCTAAGCATTAAAGATGAATGCTTTAATTCCTACTAATCTAAGGGCGATCCTCACATTTTGGGTGATATTTAGGTGGTAAAGGGTTTTTGTGCTAGTCATATAACTTCCTATCCGTGAGACGCTTTTGTCAAGACTAATGGCCCACTCCTATATGTCATGAAAAATTTCAAATTTGGTGCCAAAATTACTGATGAGTGTCTAAATACTCATCAGTTTTGTACAAAATAAACTGCAAAATCATCTGAAAACACTCAAAAACACATCAAAATGATCAAAATATCACAAATCAGTGTTTTATGTGTTTTAAATGCAAAAATATCAAAATCAGATGAAAAACATATCAAATTTGCAAAAATTGCAGTTTCAGTCCCCCAAGTATCAAAAGTTGTCAAAAATAGTCCCTGAGCCATAATTTCAAAAGCAAAAGTCACCAAAGGTCCTTTTAAAATCAAAACTTGTCAAATTTAGTCCTTTGGTGAAAAATATCAAAAAGTTTGAGAAAATTACAAAAATGGTCCTTCAAGTTTCAAAATTGGCAGAAATGGCCCCTGGAAAATTGCAAAATGGCAATTTTGGTCCTTATACTTTTGAAGATTGTCACTTGTGGTCCCTTGAGATAACTTTTCAGAATTGGCAGTGTAGTCCTTGAAGTTTCAGAATTTACACATTAGGTCCCTCTAATTATTAAACCATTTAACTCATTTTGGACCCTATCATAATCCTTTTGGCCCTGTCATACCCTTTGACCCCCTGTCATTTTGAATTGTGAACCCCTCTTATATTAGCCTCTGGTCAAAGCTGGTCAAAACCCACAAAAGGCGCCAAAGTCTTCATCCTTTCACCTGCTTTCCCTGAAACTCAGTAACACCCATCCCCCCTCCTCAAAACCACTCTCCCATGTCCCCTCCACCTTAGCAAGCTTCCAAGCTTCATTAATTGCTTCCCTACCCCCTCACTCAACCTCCAATGGGCAGACAAGGGATTTGGCGCCAAAAACCATTTTGAATGGTTGAGATTAAATTGAGCAATCCAAGGGCTGAGAATTGGTGGGATTTCATCAGAAGAAAGAGAAAATGAGATTGGAATATAAAAGAGAGAGGAAGGAAGCAAATAAAGTAGTAGAATTTTTAGTTTAAATTTACTCTTATGTCGTTTTTTTAGTTATGTTTTAGTTTATTTCCAAATGTTGTAATCTTTTGTTCTCAAGTATCAATCTCAAGTTATATTATCAGTTTGAGCAAGTTTTAAACATTAATTCCAAGTTTCCTTTCATTTCTTCTTTATTTGTTAACTGTTGAAAATTTTACTTTCCATTTCATAAACCCAAGCTTCAATAAGCTTGTGTATCAGTTTATATAAGCTTAGATAAGCTTTTTATAGCTTTTCATAAGTTTAAAAGTTAAGTTCCAAGCAGTTTGTACTCTGGTCAACAAAAGTCAACTGGGTACCAAAATTGGAAATGGAGCTACAAAGGGGTTGATGCAGTTGGAATTGGGTTGGATTTGATTCAGTTGGGTTGATACTTAGGTTAGTTGTTCATAGTTCTTGGATTCAAGCCACTGTGGCTATGGACCACTTGTAAGTTATTTTTATAAGTTTCATATGCATGTTCTGTCTTGGAAGTTAGAATAAGCTCATTCTTGTTTGATTAAGCTGTACTTAGGTCATTAGAACTTAGATTGATCATTAAAGTATGCTGGATCAGTGAATTGCTCCTTAAAACTTCACATCAGTGGGTTAAAGGAGTGTTTGGAATTGTAGTTTACACTGCCCTTAAGGCTTGTTTAGTGATAGCTATCTGTTAGTTCTTGTTTCTCAAGCTCATTTGAGCACATTTCAATCATAGTTTTGGTCTGCAAACCCACAGAAGTCAAATTTTCACTTAAACCCAAACCCACTAATCACTGTTGAGATTTTGGCTTAGTAAATCCTCATTTTGTGATTAAAAGTCAATAAAAAAGGTTGTATTAGCTTCATTCCATCATAATATAACAATCTCAGTCTTAAAATTAGATCCAAACTTCATAAAAGTCAACTGTGTCTCCATTTTTCAAAAGTCAAATCTTGTCAAAATTGGATTTATGCAGAAAGTGCAGCAGTTGCACAGGAATCATTAAAGGTTTTTAAGGTCTGATTTTTGGTTTATAAGCAGTTAGCTAGGTGGTCTTAAGGACCTTATATCTGTTTTTGCTTTAAGCTTTCTGGATAAGCTTGGGAATAAGCTCAAAACAAGCTCCTTTTCCCCTGCACCACTGCTCAGTATTAACTGAGATTTTCTCAGTTTTTGAAGCTAATGCACAGAGCTTATTAAAGCTTCTCATTGTCTGATTTTTGGCATAATTCCTCTCAACCAGGTCTCCTCTAGGTTACAACTTTTAGTTTCCAGTTAGAGCTTATTGATAAGCCTGTGCTTGTGCTTAAACTTGCTACTCAGAACTGTTTTAAGCAAACACTCATAATCATCAAATCTGTGCTTAACTGCAAATCAGAGGTCTTGGGTTGTTAAAACTTATTGCATTTTGGTCAATTTAGCTTATCATAGCTTGTGTTTCAGTTTGGTAGCTTTTGGTAAGCTTTTGGCTTATTAAATGCTTATTTCATTAAGCACTTCATTAGCAGTTTCATATTTCTCCACATAGCACCTTATTTTTCTATTTTTCTTATATTCCTAATATTATTTTAGAGTTTCCCTGAAATTTTCAGATTTTTATAAGCTGTTTTGCTATTTTTCCTATTTTTAGTTAGTTTTTAGTACTTTTTAAATAGCATTTAATACAAAAAATTAGAAAAAGGTTCAAAAAAATAAGTTTTCATTTTTCTTAGGCTTAGATAAATATAAAAAGTAGAAAAAGTAATTTTCCATATTTTTCATAGTTCATTTGGTAATTTTTAGTAATTTAATTAGTTTTTAATAGTTTAAAATTCCTAGAAAATAGAAAAATAGTCACAAAAAAATACAAAAATAGTTTTAAAAAGTTTCTTTTGATATTTTAGATTTTTCTAAGTCTAAATTTTATTTTTCTAGCTTTGTTTCATAATTTCTTGTAATTTAGGTAATTAATTAATAGTTAAAAATAGTTTTTAATTAGATAATTAGTCTTAAAAATAATTTTCTTTTTCCATAAATTTTCTTTTATCATTAGGATTGTAAAAATGTATTTTTCATATTTTTAGGGTTTATATTGACTTAGTTTCACTTTTTAATTTTTACGTCGCGTAAATTTTAATTTAAACGTACGTTTTAGGTTTTAAACGTTCATCACTTTAATTATAGTGATAGCGTTTATTTAATAGGTTTTATCTTTTTAATCTTCTTTAATTTGCATTTAAGCCGTTTTTATTTGTTGGCTTTTTCCTTAGTTATAATCATTCCCATATCCTTTTCCCGTTCAGACTCCTCGATCACTAAACGTTTGATAATCCATTGCACAACTCGCTGGGACATAACGACCCGGGGAAACACTGTACTCCTCAGATCTTCATTGATTTCGTGCTTAAGCTGCTTTAAGTTTTCTTACGCTTGCGTGAGAGAACTTGACGGTTTTGCGCGCATCAAATTTTTGGCGCCGCTGCCGGGGAGCTGTGCTGATTTATCTCCCGTTTTAGCAGATTAGTTGTTTGAATCCCTCATTGTTTATATCATCCATCTCTGTATATATATATCCATATTTTCTTCTAAAAAAATCCAAAAACCCAAAAACATCTCAAAAACATATAAAACACAAAAAATATTTTTCTTTTGCTTCTTTATATATGTATAACCATAAAAATCAAAAATAATCTTCTTCCCTCAATTTCATAATTCCTCTTCTTAACTCTGAGATTCCTTAGAGTTAACTCTAGTGCATGCGCACTCGTTCTTCTAGATCATTGAGTCCTTTGCGTGATCTAGCAGAAATTCCAAGAAGACGTTCTCGTAGACGTGCTGCCCAAATAGTCGAACCCGAGATTCGTACTATTTCAAGCAACAACATGGCAGACGAACGTACTATGGCGGAAATGCTCCAGGCACCCACCGAGGGTTATGGAGATGCCATCGTCTTACCGGTAATCAATTCTGATCACTTCGAATTGAAGACACATTTAATCCAACTTGTGTCTACGAATCAATTCCGCGGGTCTGATCGAGAAGACCCGTATGCACACATCCGTTGGTTCAACCATTTGACATCAACTCTCAATTACAAAGATGTGCCGCAACAGGTGATCGAATTGATGCTATTTCCGTTCTCACTTGCGGGGGCAGCCAGGATTTGGCTGGAAAAAGAACCCCCTCGATCCATCGAAACTTGGGAGGATCTTGTCCAAAAGTTTGTCAATTATTTCTTCCCTCCATCAAAGACGACTAATCTTAAAAATGAAATTTCTGGATTTCGTCAAAATTTCGATGAAAATTTTGGAGAGGCATGGGAGAGATTCAAAGATCTCCTCAGGAAATGCCCCCATCATGAATTCACGGAGCTTCAACAAGTTAATATCTTTTACAATGGGTTGAACGGTAATGATCAAGATTCCTTGAATGCATCCGCGGGTGGAAATATTTTGAATCGTAGACCTAAAGATGTGCTTGAAATTTGCGAGAGTAAATCAAAAGTTCCTATTTCTCGCAACAAAGTCAATGTTCCGAACACTCCTGCTTCTTCATCCGGTAACTCTTCTGAGTTAGCAGCTCCGATAGCTGCTCTAACGGACATCATCCATTGTATGATAAAAGAGGTAAAGGAAATCAAAAGCGAAATTCATAAGCCCGAACCAGTCAAAGCCGTAAACAAGGTGTGTGAAACTTGTAGTGGTCCACACGCGTATTATGATTGTCAAGCAACCGATGCTTCCTTTTACCAAGCTCCCGTAGCTTCGGTAAACCACAATCAATACCGACCACAGGCTGATCCTCACTACCGTGCACCTAGCGGTATGACACCACCTGGTTTTCCTCCCGTGCAAAACCATGGCAATCAAAACCATGGCAATCAAAACCATGGAAATCAAAATCGCTTTGTTCCAAATCAAGGGCAAAATTTCAATAACCCTCCAAATTTCAATCAAAACCGGAACAATTTCAACCAACCTCAACCTTATCAAGCTCCTAATCATCAAAGTTATCAACCACCTCCTCAAGCTCCCATGCCAAATGACTTCATGAAAATGACTGAGGCAAACATGCGATCAATGCAAACTCAGATCAATAACATGAGAGGTGAGCTAAAAAGGGAAATTGATACCACACTGTCTCGGCAGACAAATGAGTTAAAGAATATGATGAGCAGTTTCATGAACATGAATATGAACAAAGCTTCGCCATCTTCTGGAGGACTCCCAGGCAATACTATTCCCAATCCAAATGCCGAGTTGAAAGCCGTCACCACTCGTAGTGGTAAGACGCACAATGGACCTACGACTCCAATGCCCCCTCCTCCTGTGGCATTTAGTCAAGTTACCAAGGAGACAAAGGACAAGGTGCATTATTCAAGCCCACGAAGTACCGCACACGTCCCACCTTCGGTAGTCCAAGCTTTAAGCCCGGAACCCGATGTTCCAAAGAAAAATCTTGAGCCAGAAATCACTTCCATCCCGGCTCAAAAGTCTAGTCAGCTTCCTTACCCATCAAGAATGAATGATGAGAAGCTCAAAGACAAAAACAAAGAGCAAATGGAGAAGTTTTTCCAAATCTTCAATGAGCTTCACTTTGATATAAGCTTCGTTGATGCTCTCGTTCTAATGCCTAAATTTGCATCCACGCTTAAAGGCTTACTCACCAACAAAGACAAGCTATCAGAGATGGCGAAAACTCCTCTCAATGAGCAATGCTCAGCTGCCATTCTTAATAAGCTTCCCGAAAAGCTTGAAGACCCTGGCCGGTTCTTAATCCCGTGTGATTTCTTGGGGATGTTTCAATGCTCCGCCTTGGCCGATCTTGGCGCTAGCATTAACCTCATGCCACTCTCAGTATGGAAGAAACTGTCCCTTCCTGAACTTTCATCCACTTGTATGACACTCGAGCTAGTGGACCGTACCATAACTCGTCCACTTGGGATAGCCGAGGATGTCGTGATAAAAGTGGGAAAATTCCACTTTCATGCTGACTTTGTTGTAGTAGACTTCGATGCAGATCCTAGAGTTCCCCTTATCTTAGGGAGAGCTTTCTTAAGAACGAGTCGTGCTCTGATTGATGTGTTTGCGGAAGAGTTGACCATACGGGTTGACAACGAAGAGCTCACGTTAAATATTAACCAAGACTCCAAACCTCTATACAAAAAGAGTGTTGCCACAATTGATCAAAAATCTGAAAGAATCAATGCAACACTCTCAAATTTCACGGTTAAGAGTGTTCAACAAAAACGTGCTGAGCTCAAAGCTTTAAAAATTACCCCTGGTTCAAACAAATGGTTTGAAAGCTGTACCAGGGAAGTCAAGAGTGTTCTTGATGATGATGACGATGATCTAGAATCGGAGACTTCATCGGAAGTGGTGGAAACTGCTAGCTCTAAGAGCACACCACTTGTCCCATCTCCGGCATCAGTTTGTCGCATCGAGATTGTTAAGTCTGTAGATGAAACCAAACTCTCTTCTGTTTCATCTGAGTTGGATGATGATGTTTGTGATCCAATGGGAGACATTCTTCCCATTAATGAATCGCTCAAAAATGATCCATCATCTTCTAGTCCTATTCCCGACTCTTCCATCCCTTTCCTCACTCCTGATGAGGAAGATGACAACTTTTGGAATGAAGTCGATGCATTTCTTTGTGATGAGTCAATTCCAATGGGAATTGATAACACTTACCTTGATCCGGAGGGAGACATCCTTTTTTTGGAAAGTTTGTTGATTGAAGAACCATTTCCCACCCTCCCTCCTGGACATCTTCTTGACAATCACCATCTAAGCTTCAAGTTTAAGCTTAAAGATGTCAAAACTGGTGATTTGCTTCTCTCTGCTGAGGAATGGACATACATTCTCATGTACGTCTTTATTCCATTCTTCACAGATGGTGTGGTTGCTCTTTCCATTTTCTCTTTCGGGAATGAGGACACCATCTTTGACCCCGGTATCATCATTAATAGTTTTTGCTATTAACAAATACCGCGGTTGTATCTCGTCGGTGTGGAACTTTCTGATGTTCATATGTTCATTAACATTGTGAACGAAAGTCCGATCGAGATTGGTTTTCCACGTTACTTTCCCCATGAACAAATGAATTCGGGGTCGAGTCAAGCTAGCGACTCGGAAATCAAAAACAGTAGCATGCCATATGGGTTTTCACCCATATTTCTGTTTTCTCACCTCTTTCTACCACCCTAAGTGTGGGGGGGGGGGGGGTTGCCCACATGTTTAAAAAAAAAAAAAAAAAAAAAAAAAAAAAAAAAAAAAATCTTTCTAAATAATGGCCGTAGTATTTCCCTTTTACGTTCTTTGTTTCGGCATAACCGCCGGTACTATGAATATTGAGGGCAATATTCATTTCTAAGTGTGGGGGGGAATTCTCACGAATTTTATCATATAATTATACCAATTCCCCCGTTTTTGGCCAAATTTTTTTTTGGAGTAAGTGTTTTACACTTTCTCATTTGGTTATCAGTCCGCCTTGTCTGTAAGACAAAAGGATTGGCTAATCCAGGAGCAAACGGCTCTTGGTAAAGATACCTCTAATCCGTTGACGGCTTGCAATTTGCCCAAAATTGTATGGTATTCAGCTCACCATATCCTAAAAAGTGAAGAGTTGGCTAGCCCGCAAGGTTATGGCTTGTGGTAAAGGCAGTGGAAAATCCATAATTGGTAATCAGCTCACCAAAGATAATATTGATAATTTATCTAAGAGTTGGCTAGTCCAGAAGGGTACGGCTTCTGGTAAAGACAAAATCAAATCCGTTGAAAGCTGGTGGTTTGCTCAAAATCACATGGTTATCGATGTACCATGGTTCTTACTTGAACTGAAACATTTGGCTACTCCAGAAGTAATGGCTTTTGGTAAAGAGATTAAAATCCATTATGTTTTCTCAAAACATTGCTAGGGACTAGCAATATCTCAGTGTGGGGGATTGATGAGTGTCTAAATACTCATCAGTTTTGTACAAAATAAACTGCAAAATCATCTGAAAACACTCAAAAACACATCAAAATGATCAAAATATCACAAATCAGTGTTTTATGTGTTTTAAATGCAAAAATATCAAAATCAGATGAAAAACATATCAAATTTGCAAAAATTGCAGTTTCAGTCCCCCAAGTATCAAAAGTTGTCAAAAATAGTCCCTGAGCCATAATTTCAAAAGCAAAAGTCACCAAAGGTCCTTTTAAAATCAAAACTTGTCAAATTTAGTCCTTTGGTGAAAAATATCAAAAAGTTTGAGAAAATTACAAAAATGGTCCTTCAAGTTTCAAAATTGGCAGAAATGGCCCCTGGAAAATTGCAAAATGGCAATTTTGGTCCTTATACTTTTGAAGATTGTCACTTGTGGTCCCTTGAGATAACTTTTCAGAATTGGCAGTGTAGTCCTTGAAGTTTCAGAATTTACACATTAGGTCCCTCTAATTATTAAACCATTTAACTCATTTTGGACCCTATCATAATCCTTTTGGCCCTGTCATACCCTTTGACCCCCTGTCATTTTGAATTGTGAACCCCTCTTATATTAGCCTCTGGTCAAAGCTGGTCAAAACCCACAAAAGGCGCCAAAGTCTTCATCCTTTCACCTGCTTTCCCTGAAACTCAGTAACACCCATCCCCCCTCCTCAAAACCACTCTCCCATGTCCCCTCCACCTTAGCAAGCTTCCAAGCTTCATTAATTGCTTCCCTACCCCCTCACTCAACCTCCAATGGGCAGACAAGGGATTTGGCGCCAAAAACCATTTTGAATGGTTGAGATTAAATTGAGCAATCCAAGGGCTGAGAATTGGTGGGATTTCATCAGAAGAAAGAGAAAATGAGATTGGAATATAAAAGAGAGAGGAAGGAAGCAAATAAAGTAGTAGAATTTTTAGTTTAAATTTACTCTTATGTCGTTTTTTTAGTTATGTCTTAGTTTATTTCCAAATGTTGTAATCTTTTGTTCTCAAGTATCAATCTCAAGTTATATTATCAGTTTGAGCAAGTTTTAAACATTAATTCCAAGTTTCCTTTCATTTCTTCTTTATTTGTTAACTGTTGAAAATTTTACTTTCCATTTCATAAACCCAAGCTTCAATAAGCTTGTGTATCAGTTTATATAAGCTTAGATAAGCTTTTTATAGCTTTTCATAAGTTTAAAAGTTAAGTTCCAAGCAGTTTGTACTCTGGTCAACAAAAGTCAACTGGGTACCAAAATTGGAAATGGAGCTACAAAGGGGTTGATGCAGTTGGAATTGGGTTGGATTTGATTCAGTTGGGTTGATACTTAGGTTAGTTGTTCATAGTTCTTGGATTCAAGCCACTGTGGCTATGGACCACTTGTAAGTTATTTTTATAAGTTTCATATGCATGTTCTGTCTTGGAAGTTAGAATAAGCTCATTCTTGTTTGATTAAGCTGTACTTAGGTCATTAGAACTTAGATTGATCATTAAAGTATGCTGGATCAGTGAATTGCTCCTTAAAACTTCACATCAGTGGGTTAAAGGAGTGTTTGGAATTGTAGTTTACACTGCCCTTAAGGCTTGTTTAGTGATAGCTATCTGTTAGTTCTTGTTTCTCAAGCTCATTTGAGCACATTTCAATCATAGTTTTGGTCTGCAAACCCACAGAAGTCAAATTTTCACTTAAACCCAAACCCACTAATCACTGTTGAGATTTTGGCTTAGTAAATCCTCATTTTGTGATTAAAAGTCAATAAAAAAGGTTGTATTAGCTTCATTCCATCATAATATAACAATCTCAGTCTTAAAATTAGATCCAAACTTCATAAAAGTCAACTGTGTCTCCATTTTTCAAAAGTCAAATCTTGTCAAAATTGGATTTATGCAGAAAGTGCAGCAGTTGCACAGGAATCATTAAAGGTTTTTAAGGTCTGATTTTTGGTTTATAAGCAGTTAGCTAGGTGGTCTTAAGGACCTTATATCTGTTTTTGCTTTAAGCTTTCTGGATAAGCTTGGGAATAAGCTCAAAACAAGCTCCTTTTCCCCTGCACCACTGCTCAGTATTAACTGAGATTTTCTCAGTTTTTGAAGCTAATGCACAGAGCTTATTAAAGCTTCTCATTGTCTGATTTTTGGCATAATTCCTCTCAACCAGGTCTCCTCTAGGTTACAACTTTTAGTTTCCAGTTAGAGCTTATTGATAAGCCTGTGCTTGTGCTTAAACTTGCTACTCAGAACTGTTTTAAGCAAACACTCATAATCATCAAATCTGTGATTAACTGCAAATCAGAGGTCTTGGGTTGTTAAAACTTATTGCATTTTGGTCAATTTAGCTTATCATAGCTTGTGTTTCAGTTTGGTAGCTTTTGGTAAGCTTTTGGCTTATTAAATGCTTATTTCATTAAGCACTTCATTAGCAGTTTCATATTTCTCCACATAGCACCTTATTTTTCTATTTTTCTTATATTCCTAATATTATTTTAGAGTTTCCCTGAAATTTTCAGATTTTTATAAGCTGTTTTGCTATTTTTCCTATTTTTAGTTAGTTTTTAGTACTTTTTAAATAGCATTTAATACAAAAAATTAGAAAAAGGTTCAAAAAAATAAGTTTTCATTTTTCTTAGGCTTAGATAAATATAAAAAGTAGAAAAAGTAATTTTCCATATTTTTCATAGTTCATTTGGTAATTTTTAGTAATTTAATTAGTTTTTAATAGTTTAAAATTCCTAGAAAATAGAAAAATAGTCACAAAAAAATACAAAAATAGTTTTAAAAAGTTTCTTTTGATATTTTAGATTTTTCTAAGTCTAAATTTTATTTTTCTAGCTTTGTTTCATAATTTCTTGTAATTTAGGTAATTAATTAATAGTTAAAAATAGTTTTTAATTAGATAATTAGTCTTAAAAATAATTTTCTTTTTCCATAAATTTTCTTTTATCATTAGGATTGTAAAAATGTATTTTTCATATTTTTAGGGTTTATATTGACTTAGTTTCACTTTTTAATTTTTACGTCGCGTAAATTTTAATTTAAACGTACGTTTTAGGTTTTAAACGTTCATCACTTTAATTATAGTGATAGCGTTTATTTAATAGGTTTTATCTTTTTAATCTTCTTTAATTTGCATTTAATCCGTTTTTATTTGTTGGCTTTTTCCTTAGTTATAATCATTCCCATATCCTTTTCCCGTTCAGACTCCTCGATCACTAAACGTTTGATAATCCATTGCACAACTCGCTGGGACATAACGACCCGGGGAAACACTGTACTCCTCAGATCTTCATTGATTTCGTGCTTAAGCTGCTTTAAGTTTTCTTACGCTTGCGTGAGAGAACTTGACGGTTTTGCGCGCATCAATTACCCTAACAGACACTTTCTCATGGTTTATTACACAAATACAATTGGACAAAGCAAATAATCAAGGATAAGCATAGTTTCTAAGTTCCCGTTTTATTTTCCTTCCCTACACTTAAACTGAACATTGTCCCCAATGTTCCCCGAAAGTATCAAAGTTATGATAATGGAAGGTAATTAAAAACGAAAGAAACTAGTACTCCCCTGATTAGCTCGGTAGGATCCGTGTAAAGTAGTGGTTAAATCCTTTTCAAGAAAAATGTATGCGTGAAAATCTCCTTCCAATCTTTTGCTTCTTCTTCTTGATAAATAAAACCTGCACATTCGAAGAAAACAAACGAAACCTTCGCGTAAAATCGGCGGTAATAATATATATAAGACTCTACTAAACTAAGATATAATGCTTGTGGAATGGATGTTTACAGAATTTCTGGAAAATCAAGACCTGGAAAATTCCAAAAATTTATTAGTTCAGAAAATGAGAAAAAAGTAATCTGTTGTTTTTACTCCTTCCTGACGCCGTCAGGTTGCAATCCTGACGCCGTCAGGTTATCCTGACAAAAACTGGTCTGCGATTTTCTGAAAAAAATTCTGGAAAATTTATATCTTTAGAATCTGGAAAAATTTCTGCAAAACATCCATTATGACTCGATACAAGCATTTGACTCGAACAAACACACAAATATATCTTTTAATGAATTGTTATTCTCATGTTTACGTTTCTTTTGAAAACGTGTGTAATCCTCCCTACACTTATCCTTTATGTAAAATACCTTTATATGCAATTAAGACGAGGTTAAAAACAAAATAAAGCATTTTTACAAATTTAAACATGAGAATAAACAATCAATAAAAGATATACGACACACAAATAAAAATGAAAAACAAATACACATGGGTTGCCTCCCAAGAAGCGCTTGTTTTTGTTCGAGTCACGAGCCTGACTCTACCCTTATTTAACAGATAAAGGGGAGGTTTTCCCTACACTTAGGTTTAAGTACGGGTGATAGTAGTGATACACACTCTTAGGGTGGAAATTTGCTACGTGAGGAGAGGGTGATGGGTGATTTATATGCTCAAAGGAGTGTGTTCCATTCATTAAAACCTTACCTAATTCTATTCGTGTAGCGGGTGAATCAAATCTCTCTCCTAAAAATGGATCATCTTCTATCAACTTCAAAAGATTCTTAGTTAAGTATCCATCTTGACCTAATAAACCTGGTTTAAACCCATAATGTTTCTTGTTATCAACCATGAATGGGTGATATAAGTGTGTAAGGTCATGGGTTACTCCTATATTAGCTTCCACTCTACATGGCCTAGAGTCTACCACCTTTATCAAGCAACTACCTGGACTATCTATTTTGATGGGTGGATTGGGGCCTAATTCAATTCTAAGATTCACATCTAAAGACGGAAAATTGGGTAAGGTTTTTGGTTGAGGCTCCGTTTTATCAAAATTAGGAACTTCCCTAGGACTAAGAGAGAGGTCATGACAACAAGCATCTAAACCTACATTCTCTAGTGGCGTTTGGTCCAAAGGTTCTATATCAATCGGGGTTCCTATAGTCTCTTCTACTTCTTCCGGGTAAGTTATAGGCGATGCGTGCTCTTCAAGTGATGGTAGAGCTTGTGGGCTTGGAGTTTCCACCTCATTCTCCATTATATCTAGATCTCCTAAATGTTCATTATATGTTTTAGTATGATCTGACCCAAATACACTCCTAAACATCTCAAATCCTTCTTTGGCCATTTCAAATTCTTGGTCCGATTCATAAGAATTGTTCTAAAAAACTTGACCACTATGTTCTATTTGCCTAAAGGATTCCTCACGTGTGTCATATGTTTTGAAATCTATCCCACACATGCAACTAGGTATTTTAGCTTCAACCATCTCACAATCTTGTTCGGGTTTAGGTTCCATGTTCTTAAAAACTAGGTCTTTTTTATCATGATGCATAAGGTTAGATAAATCCTCCTTATCCATTTCCTCAAGTTGTAACAACTGACGGTTTATACTTAGGACGCTTTTCTTAAATTTTTTCCAGAGGGTCTCACTAGAAGGAGTTGATTCTAACAATGATCGTTTAATAAAAGCCACACAAGCACAAAATTTATCAAACCCATCCAACCTTACACCCTTCTCTTTTTGGATATCTCTAAGTTCACTCACAAATTCATTAGAACAATAAAAACCAATCCAATCTACGAAATTCAATTGTTCCTCATTTGTTAATGATTCAAATGCAATTTCACTTGCCATAGCGACAAATGAAAAGGGTTTTACGAACACAAACACGAAGAAGGGGGATAGACTACAAGGAAGCTAATAAAAAGAAAAAAAAATATCACTTGATAGGAATCTTGTGAGTAGACCTAAACGAGGTGGACTACTAACTAGCTATTGTATTCCCCGGCAGCGGCGCCAAAAACTTGATAACGCTACACGCGTCGTTCGGGGTCAAAGGAACTTCCTTTTCGTCAAGCAAGTTTTTCAACACCCTAGGCAGTGAACCTAATCGTTGTAGTGTAGTATTAGGGTAAGCCACGGGTATTGATATCGTTCTCTAGGGGAATAGGAATGCTAGTGAGAAGTTACTACGCTAAGGTTGTGGTTGAGGAAGATTATTTTTTATCTTTTTATATGTTTTAAGGAAAGGAAAGGTACGAATCTTGGGGTTTGAATTTGGGGGGTTGGTATTTCTACCGATTACTCTACTTATCTAATTATCTAATCTAAGGTGTATGTAGTCTATGTCTAATTAATGTGTGCTCGTATGATAGTTTAAAGTTGTGTTTACTTAGGTTTTACTACTCCTTAATTATATCCTATTGGTGGTTGAATTGTCACGTCCTTATTCCTAGTTGCGTTGTGTGTCTAAGGTTGTAGGGTATGCGTTTCTCCCTAACTCTTTGAACTTACCAAAGGGTCTCGTCTACAAAACCCACTAGGGATAATAAACTCTTACTCTAAGGCACTCTTTGGATGGTTTAGCTTACAACTACTCAAGGAGTCATATTCTAAGGTTCACAAAGATTTAATCAAGCATTAAGTACACAACGAATGACCTATCGCATTACTAGATCATTAATCAACTAAGATGAGAGACAACCAATCAATATTCAATAATTAAGTTTCATATTCCCTAAGCAAACACACAAGTAAATTAGCCGGACATGGAAAACATGCAAGCATACACACAAATAATCAAAGACATAATTGTATTAATGAAGTAAAACACTTATCTTGGTGTAAGATAGGGTTTGGAACCCTAAAATACTGTACAAGACAGCCTTGGTTCGGTTTAGGTTTTTACTCCAAAAGACTACACACTAAATACTGAAAAATTCGGATTCTATATATAATATTACATCTGCGACGGCGTCACCTTATGTTTTGTGACGCCGTCGTGTCGCCGTCATTAGGGTTTCGTCTTGGCCACGTTAGACTTGCGACGGCATCACCTTATGCCTGTGACGCCGTCCTCTTCAACTTCTGACGCCGTCTGGATTACATCTAGGCCGTCTGAGTTGCGACGGCCTACTCTTTTATAACTTGACGTCGTCACTTGAAAATGGGAGTTTTGGCTTCTGTCCCGTCACAAAGATCCTCCGACGGCGTCACAATTAACACCTGACGCCGTCACCTTATGTTTTCAGCAGCTTTGAGTGTCTCGATTATGACTTTGGCCATTTTCTTCGTATAATCGCGCCTTTTCGTCCAAATAAGTGCCATTCCAGCATTTTGCCTTCAAGAGACCTAAAAAGTGAAAAGGAACGATATTAAGCAATAACGGATACAAAAGTGATCAAATAAGGGCTTAAACGACCTCTCAAGAAGGTACCTTTTAAAACCTTATCACTACCATTGAACCAAAAAACATAAATGAAGCAATAAAAGATGAATCTTGGCTAATTGCTATGCAAGAAGAGTTAAACCAATTCGTTAGAAATGATGTTTGGAAGTTAGTTCCAAGACCTAAAGATCAAACTATAATTGGAACGAAATGGGTATTTTGAAATAAAATGGATGAAAATGGTGTTGTGTCTAGAAACAAAGCTAGGCTTGTCGCACAAGGTTATAATCAACAAGAGGGGATTGATTATGATGAAACTTATGCACCGGTAGCTAGGCTCGAGTCTATTAGAATCTTACTTGCATATGCATGTGCTTATGACTTTAAATTATTTCAAATGGATGTTAAAAGTGCATTTCTTAATGGGTTTATTAACGAAGAAGTATATGTTGCTCAACCTCCCGGTTTTACTAACTTTGAGAAACCACATCATGTCTTCAAACTCAAGAAAGCATTATACGGTCTTAAGCAAGCACCAAAAGCTTGGTACGATAGACTTAAGACTTTTCTGTTGA
The DNA here is from genome assembly GCA_019973895.1 of Chrysanthemum seticuspe. NCBI lineage: Eukaryota > Viridiplantae > Streptophyta > Magnoliopsida > Asterales > Asteraceae > Chrysanthemum > Chrysanthemum seticuspe. Next base: position 227,961,590 of record BPTQ01000009.1, read on the forward strand.
AAACAAATACACCATGGGATTAGTAGATAATACTCTTTTTACCAAGAAAAAGGAATCACATATTATCATTGTTCAAATATACGTTGATGACATCATATTCGGATCAACTTGTCAAGAGCTATGTGATGATTTCTCTAAAATCATGCACGATGAGTTTGAGATGTTTAGGATTATGTTATCCCAAAGGAACGGGTGTAGAAACTATAGTGTATGCCAACTCGGATCATGCCAGTAACTATGTCGATAGAAAAAGTACAAGTGGTATTTGCACTTTTGTCGGACATTGTCTCACCTCATGGTTTGCAAAGAAGCAAACGGCTTTAGCTATCTCAACTACTGAAGCCGAGTACGTCTCAGCCGGAAAAGCATGTCAACAAGTTCTTTGGATGAAGCAAGCCCTCGTGGATTATGGCATTCATCTCAACGATATCGTTATATTTTGCGACAACAAATGAGCTATTGATCTTAGCAAAAATCCTGTCCAACATGCTCGTACGAAGCATATTGAAATCCGTCATCACTTTCTTCTCGACAATGTTCAAAAAGGAAACATATCAATTGAGAAAGTATCCTCCAAAGACAGCATTGCCGACATTATAACCAAGCTTCTCAAACGATAACCATTTAATCTTCTTAGACTTGGTTTGGGGTTAATAGAACCAAACATATAGGTAAAACATAGTCTAAACCTTAGAACAAACAAAACAAAACAAATTTGTTTAAAACTGCTATTGTTCCCACGACACCAAACGACAACAAAGGCGGAACCATTTTTTTGGTGCCGTCTGGTCCGTGGTGACAACAATAGCAAAAATACAGCCTACAAAATATCTTCTTCCTCACAACTTACTTTACCAAAACATCTCAACATTAGACCTAACTCATTGTTGACATTTTCTCACCTACTAATCACTAGAGATAACATCATTGTAAGTATCCTAACTAGATTTTATCTCTTAATTCTGAGTCTAGGATTCTAATTTGTGCACAAAATCATTACATGGGGTTATGTATATTCTTGTACAAAACATGGATTCAAGTAGCAAAATACATAACTAGTCATTGAAATTAGGTACTCCATTGTCACATTGCATAAACAAATCATGTTTCCCACTAATCAAAAGATAATGACTATAAGGTTTTATTCAAATAACCAAACACCCCATGTCAATTTTTTTTTGAAAAGCTTCTCACTTGTAGGAAAACAAGTTTTCATTGTTAATACAAATAGAAACGTTAAATTTTCATCACTTGCATGCTCTTGAATACTATAGGTATTGCATAACTAATATGCATTCCCGGGTATATTCAAATGAAGCCACATTGAATTAGGAGCATTTGGGTTATCTCATGCCGTTTGCCAAACACCCCCACTAAAAACCATTTTATGCATAAAATGAGTCGAGATAACCGTAACTCCAAATCGTTTTATATAGGCACACACTAGAACCAAAATGTTAAATTTGTTCTCATTTTTAACATGTAAATTCTTGCTCATAGGAGTAACGATGGTAGCTGCAAGATTCTATGACCACAAGGATACTCTCAACTACATTCCCAAACATCACAAAACCAAGGGCCTCTCCAAAGAACAAGTCGAAATATTTAAGAGTCTAGAAACAAGGTACTTCTATGAGGGTAGAACCATTCACTCCTCTTTTGTCGACAATACCAATCTCCGTCAAGAACTAGCCGCCATTCAATTCAATTGTCTCCTTGACATTGATGAACCCATTTTTCCTAGGTTTGTGTTAGAGTTCTATGCTAGCATCACCGGTTTCATTGATGAGGAAGATGAGTTTAGCCTTAGATTTAGGATCAATCAAAACGACTACACCATCTCCTTAACCCAATTTGCTCAAGTACTAGGAATTTCCAACCGAGGGACATGTGTCTACTCGGATAAGTGGTCACCTATTATCCTTGATGCAATCAATGACCACTCTCTTCCCTACCAAACTCATTTAGCGGATAAGGATGTCTTTCGTGAGCGCCTCTTTAACCCAAGAGCCGCTCCAACCCATGTCACCCGAAAGGGAAAGGAGGTGAACCGAGATCCATATGGAATGGAGCTCAATGAACTTAAGCTCGAATTTAAGAAATGGGAGGAACTACTTAGAGCCAACGTCATTAGCACCATAGGGAATAAGGACCATATCAACGCTTGCCTTTGTCACATGCTCTACAACTTGTCCACCCGTCAACCATTCTATTTAGCCTACTACATTGCTAGGAGAATGATTGACATTCCAACTCAAGGATCGGTGGCTCTTCCTTACGGGATGCTTCTCACCCGTCTCTATAGAGCCTTTTCATCAATTCCACCAAGCCCAAAAGGGTTGCAGCTTGACTATGAGCTCATCCCTCACATCTTTATGCCCTTGAGTGACGAGCGAGTGGCTAAGACTAAAGGCAAAAGAGCAAAACCTCCAACTCCATCATCATCATCATCAAATAGCTCCGAGGATGGTCTTCCAAATTCTCGCCTTCCACCTCATGAGTATTATGCGTCTCTCCCCGAGATTGAGAATGAATCAGCGGAGTTCAAGCAAACCAAGGGAATGTTCAAATGCCTTGGTAGGATGATGAACAAGATTTACAAGAAGTTGGACAAGTGAGGGTCCTTTTAAGGAGTGTTTGGAACAAGACAATAACTTTGATGTTTGATACAATTTGGTTGGTTTTAATTTGTAGGATGTTTATATAACTTAAAACAATGAGGTATGCTAACAATTTCATGCAAGGGGATAACACAAGTGTGTTATCAAATTTTACCCATTTTCACTTTAATGTGAAAATCGTTAGCCCTTGGTCAAAGTCTATGCTCCACTATGTTTGTGCATGTGTTATTTACTTTTCCTAACTAGAAATAATTAATGTCACATGTTTTGAGCAAAATTTTAGGTTTCGAAAAATTCGTCTACACCTAAAAAACTGTTCTGTGGTGATTTCTGGTGTCCACGGATTAGACGACACCAAAAATTTGGTACCGTTTATTATAGAAATTGGTACCGCCGTACCTGTACAGGCGGACCAGGCGGCGCCCTTTTTTGGGTTCCGCCTGTGTATTTTTTTGGTGCCGTGGATCCTACATGTAATTTTCTGAATTTCGCTTATTTCGACATTCCAAAATACCATACATTGCTTCTAAGTTAATCTTAACTAGTTATTACCCATATTAGAACTAGTATAACACCCTTAGGTACATAGGATATCCATTTCCCACCAAAATTCAAAAATTTCAAAAATCCACCCAAGGAGCCCTTTTGCATAAAGGAAGGAACCAAAAATTTGGTTCCTTGCAATCCGTGGATAATCTGATTGTTAGAATCTCATAATCATTAGAACACATTTATTGCATATGTTTGTCTCTTCACTCCATCATTCTTGTATGGATTGACTTAGGTGATATGACTAGCATTAAACCCACTTCAAAATCATTAGAAACCTCATCTCTTCTATGGTTTAACATCAAATCAAACACATTTCTCCATAATTCTCCATTCCTATAAATTAAGAGCTTTTACCATGATCATCTTCACACCTTCTCAATTCTCACCATCAACTAGCAAAAGCTTAAGTCAAAATGACTAAATCTTCACCATCAACCAAGCCATGCAAGAAAACCGCTAGAATAAGTGTAAGACCTTGTTGCTTTGTCAACATAAGCTCTTCTTCCAAATCATCTCCACTAACCATCTCATCTCCCATAAGGGAAGACACAAACCTCACTTTGGCTACTCCTTCACCACCTCCACAATCACTTATAACTATCACTACTCCACCACCAACAAAGACTCCTAGCTCACCACCACCGGCTCCCATCGAAACATCAAAATCACCATCACCTCCAAAATCTCCAACACTCATCCCATTGGAGTTATTCTCTACACCACCTACTTCTCCAAATCCATTTTTGGAAGACTTGGAGGACTTGCCTCCTAGGCCCAATCATCCACCACCACTACCATCCTTTGGTTCAATTGAGCGAATTGCTCATGAGTCTCCACGACCATCATTTGACCCAAACACCCCGTTAGGGCCAAGACCTCTTCTTTTCCATCCCATCCACAAGGAAATCCATGGTCCTTTGTATGGGGATCAACCACTTCCTACATCAATGTCTCCTCATATAGAAGACATTGAGGAATCCATATGGGAAGATCATCCCACCAAAGAAGAGATTCAAGCCGAACTCCATCATCTCCACCAATTCTCAAATATGGTGGATTCTCATCTAAGTGATGCTATGCAAATGGAAAGTGCTTTGCTAGCCTCCATAATCACCACTCCAAACACCAACACCAACACCAACACCTCCACCATTCCACCACCACAAACTCATAAACCATACTACCCTCCTAGGCATGGTTTCTCCAATTGTGAGCAAACCGCCCAAATAACGGAAAGGACCCGGGTGATGGTCCATGAGCTTTAAGAGGAAATGAGGTTCATCCTCAACCACATCCTAGAGCGCCTCAATGCTCTTGCTCATCCACCACCTCAATAAGAGGCTCCTAGCTTACTTTCCTTAAGAATTTTTTATTTTTTGGGATTTTTCTTGTATTTTTTTTATTTTCTAGGATAATTTCTTTTTTAGGATTTTATCATTGTACTAAACACTTCATTGTGTTCTCTTTTCATGATTATTAAATCATGAAAAATTTTAACAAATGAATGGTGTTTCTTATATTGTTGTTGCTTGTTACATGGTGTTTGGAAATGCTTGTGATGATACTTCTAACTAACAATTCTTTTTGTAGCTTTTTCACAATCCATGTATCTTTCTCTTGACACCCAATTTAGGGGGAGCATTGGTCAAGGGGGAGATAATGGCTCGGGCTCATTACACATTCCGCCTCGCATCTTCTTTTTGTTGAGACAAAAAGAGGGAGAAATATTTAGAACTTGGTTATTGACTTTCTGAAAAAGTCAACTGCATATATTGACTTTCTGAAAAAGTCAACATCATACTTCATTGGTTAATTTTGACTTTCTGAAAAAGTCAACTGCACACTTTGACTTTCTGAAAAAGTCAAACTCATGCTTCAACTAGTGAAGACTTTGACTATCTGAAAAGTCAACATCATGTCTAAATTGGACATATTTGCATTATTATTTTTATCTTTCAAGTTCTAAAATTAATATTTTTATAACTCTTGTACAATCTTTACACCTTTTATAAAAATAAAATTTATGTTTTGTCCTCAACAAAAAGGAGGAGATTGTTAATACAAATATCGTCATTAAACGTTATTTATATTTTTGATCTTTACCTAAGTTTTGTTAACAACAAAAGTAAATTTATTTTTTATAAAGCTTAAAGCTTGTCAAGTTTAATAGATATTAAAATAAGCTTTTACAAAAAATATCTTCATCACTCAAGAATTTACATTGTGATTAATGATATCTTGATATCACCCTAAACCATAATGTATGATAGTAGTTTTTAGTTCAAGAATGTTTTGGTTTCTTAAAACTAAACATTACTTATGTATTTACATATTTCTAAAAATAGAAAAACAAACACATGAAATCATGTAGTGCATCATTGAAATCCTTAGAAGATTTCACTAAATACTTTGTGTAGATTTAGACTCTACACATCTTACACAATCTTGGATAGATATGGTTGACTTTTGTAAGATTTTGAGATCTTGCTGTCAGACCCCGGCGGCACCAAAAGTTAACACGGGCGGAACCCTTTGAAGGGTTCCGTGGTCCGTGGTGCTTGCTGATGTTTTTGGCTATAAATAGCAAAGCCAAACCAAGTTGTTTTTCATCCCTTTCTATCATATTCTCATAAATTCCTTCTCTCTAACATTTCTAACTCAGCTTCATATCATATTAATGATCTCTTTTGTAGCAAAGAAGATCAAGATACATTCAAGCTTCAACAAGAAGTTGGAAGTCTTGTTTCTTTGTTGTTGTATGATCTTGTGTTGATTCATACATCATTGTTGTACCAAACCATCATAATCTTGCGAGTGTGAGTGGTTAGTATTTTAGTCCTTAAAATACATTGTGTGTGGGAGTGGTTGTACCCTTGAAAAGAACTCGACATCTAGCTTAGTGTCGGAAATAGTGTGTAAGCGAAGTGTAAAGGTTTCTCCGCCGGTGAAAGGAGCTTGTTGACTAGTGAAGTTAAACTCTCGAGTGTGAGACTCGGAGAGTGGAGTAGGGCAAGGAAAAAGAGTCCTTGTAGACCGAACCACTATAAACAACTTGTTGTGGTTTGATTGTTTCTTTCCTTATCTACTCTTTATATATTGTTTGCATATTTCACTAACATATCTAAGATCAATATCAATTGATCTTTCAATAAGTTTCAAAACAAAGTTTTTAATCGGTAAACAATTCAACCCCCCTTCTAGTTTTCCACACGTCCTTCTTTTCTTTTACTAAGCCTTCATCATAAGGTTGTAGACGTTGTATGCTCACTGTGAATTCTCTTCCAACGTCGTCTATTATGATAACGGTTTTATTTTTTAGATTAGTTTCTTTCACCGTATAAGGTTCGAACCATCTTGGCTTATTTCTTCCTCTTAATGCTTTTATTCTTGGCTTATACAAAAGCAACTTTTCTCCATTCAAAAATTCTCTAGGGTTCTTTTGAGGCTGTGGCTTTGTCATGTTTATGTTTCCTAACTTTTTATCATGTTTCCACAATGTCGCATTTAACCCTTAACCCATGAATTCTCTAAGCCCTCTTTCTCATTCATTAATCTTCTTCTTAACAGTATTATTGGAGACCTGCGAATTCTCATCATTGATCTTCTCCATAATTTTCAATAGGTATCTCGGAACAATAGGTATCCTAATGTATCCTTTGCCACTTTTGAGTATCATGATACCCTCACCGCATTTGATGGTTGCCTTGGCGGTGGCCAGAAAAGGTGTTCCAAGAATGAGTGACATGTTTCTATCTTCCTCAATGTCTATAATCACGAAGTCCACCGGATAGACAATATTGGCCAGCTCAATTAAGACATCCTCCGCTATTACTACGGGATAAACATATGTGTAATTTGCTAAGGAAAGTCTAAGATTGGTCTTGGTTGGCTCCTCCTTAGTCAACTTACTATAGACTGATAGTGGCATTATGTTTACATCTGATCCCTGATCGGCTAAGGCATTTTTATTCTCGATGTCGCCTATGATAAATGGTATTACGAAGTTCCCTGAGGGTTCTCGTTTTTTAGTTACTGGTTTTCTCAGAACCAACTCGTACATATGCCCCATAGGCATGGTGTCATATTCTTCTTCTTTTATTTCTCCTTAGAGGGCTTTCCTAAGAACCTTATTGTACCTAAAGTTGTTCACTTGGTTAACAATTGTTTTCTTGTTGATCTCATGCTTAAGGTAGTATTCAATTATTTCGGGTTCATTATTAGTCTCAGCCTCATCCTTTTCCTTACTATCCTTGCTGCTCTCGGTCTCTTTCTTCTCAACTACTCCATCCTCATCGAAAACAATGAAATGGCGTTAACAAACGAAGTTGGTGGAGGGTGATCATCGTTTCTCACTAGCACCTTCTCGGGAACCTTCGTCTTAGTATACTCTTTCACCAAGTTCATCATCTCCGTCATTTTTGCCTGCATTTCTTCCCTTTGCCTATAAACCTCTTCTTCAAATTTGTCTAATCTTTCCGAATGGGTCGTCATGTACTCTCTCATTCGTTCCTTGAAGCTTGGTGAAAGTGGATTTGGAGAGGTAGATCGGAAGCGTCATACGGAATTGGGATTTTGCTCTCGGCTTGGTGATTTAGAGAGAGGTGTTGGCTGGTTGGTGGAGTTAATGGAGTTAACCGATGCTCGAGGGATTGGTCCAGGTACTCTCTTTTGCCTCTCACTTAGATAGTCGATCCTTCTTTCAAGAGCACTCATTTGCTCTACAGTAATGTTGGAAGGCTCATGAGGAATTGATATGGCATTAACCATTCTCACGGGGGTTTCATGGGATTCACTCCAATCTCCGTAGCTTTGATTGGCAAACTCTTCTATTATATCCCATTATTCTTCTGCGTTGAAATCGCTGAGCCTTCCACCGGCCGCTCGATCAATGGATCGCTTGGTAAGAAAATTGGTATGATCGTAAGAGATTTGGACTTGAAGCCAAAGATCAATACCGTGATGAGGGACTTTATGGAGAAAGTCCTTGAATCGAGTCCATGCCTCATAGAGAGATTCGCCTTGATGTTGTTCGAACATCAAGATGTCCTTCCTAAGTTTAGTAGTTCTCCCCGGTGGAAAACATTGGGCAAGGAAACGAGTAATGAGATCATCCCAACTTTAGATGGATCTGGCGGGAAGTCACTCAAGCCAATTACTAGCTTGGTCCTGTAGAGAGAATTGGAAGAGACGCAAGCGCGTTGTCTCCCATGTGGTAGCATCAAGGTAGATGGAATCAACAATTTTGAGGAAATCCTTAAGATGCTGATTAGGATCTTCGGAACGAAGTCCATGGAATGCACATCTGTTTTGCACCAACCGGATAGTGTTGGATCGCAGGGCCGTATATTGAGCTTGATCGGGGATCTCAATGGTGTTCCTATAGCCTTGGTGGCTCGGTCTAGAGTATTCACCAAGAGTACGGCTTCTTGGCGGGTCAATGATTGGCGGATCGATGAGTGGTGACGGGTTATCACCTTCCATGATGAAAAGTGATGGGATTATTAACAAAGGCACAAAGAAGCGGGATAGACTACGAGGAAGCTAAAAAATGAGAAAATAAATCTTACTTTATAGGAATCAAGAAAGGGAACCTAAACGAGATAGAAATCTAACTAGCTATTCTATTCCCCGGCAGCGGCGCCAAAAACTTGATGTGCGTATAACGCGTTCGGGGTCAAAGGAAACTTCCTTTTCGTCGAGCTAGTTTTTCAACACCCTAGGCAGTGAACCTAATCGTTGTAGTGTAGTATTGGGTAAGCCTCAGTATTGATATCGTTCTCTAGGGGAATAGGAATGCTAGTGAGAGATGTACTACGCTAAGGTTTGAGGTTGAGGAAGATTATTTTTTATCTTTTTACAATTTTTTATAAAGCTAAGGGTAAAATCTGGGGGGTTTGGATTTGGGGGTTTTGGTACTTCTACCGATTACTCTACTATCTAATTATCTAAACTAAGGGGTAGTCTATGTCTATTGATGTGTGCTCGTATGATGATTAAAAATGTGTCTACCTAGATACTATTACTCCCTAGTTATCTTTTATTGGTGGTTGAATTGTCACGTCCTTATTCTTAACGTGTTGTGTTTTCTAAGGTCGTAGGGTATGCTTTTATCCCTAACTCTTTGAGACTACCTTAAGGTTATTGCCTACGAAATCTCTAGGATTCATAAACTAACTCTAAGGTTATCTTTGGATGTTTAGTCTACGATTCCGCTAAGTGACTATAAACTAAGGTTCACAAAGATTACTCAAGCATTAAAAAGACAACGATAGCCTAGTGCAATCCTAAGCCAATTACAATTAAGATAAGAGACTACCAATCAATAATACTAGGTTTCATAGATCTAAGCAAACACACAAGAAATTTAGCCGGACATGTTAAACATGCAAGCATACACACATACAATCGAAGACATAATGAAATTAATGAAGTAAATTACTTATCTTGATGTAAAATAGGGTATGAGAACCCTAAAATACTGTCCAAACCGGACCAAAATTGTTTTAGGTTTTTACTCCACAAGTCTACCTCTTAAAATTCTAAAAATTTGATTTCTATATATAATTTTACATCTGCGACGGCGTCACCTTATAGTTGGGACGCCATCAGATCGCTGTCATTAGGGTTTCGTCTTGGCCAAGTCATCATTGGGACGACGTCACGTTGTGGTTGTGAAGCCGTCAGTCTTCAGCAGTGACGTCATCTGAATTTGGATCTAGGCCGTCTGAGAAGAAAAGTATTCGTGACGCCCTTACTCTTTAAAGCCTGACTTCGTCAGGTGTAAAATAGCAAAAATGCTACGGAGTCGTCACAAATTTAATTACGTAGAGAGGGACGGCGTCGCCCTCTGTTTGGGACGCCGTCAGGTGTAATTCCAGCAGCTTGAGTGTCTTGATCTTGAGTTAGCCATTTTCTTCACATATTCACTCCTTTTCGTCCAAAAATGAATCATTCAGCATTTTGCTTCCAAGAGACCTAAATAGCGAAAAGGAACGAAATCAAGCAGTAACGGATATAAAAGTGGGCGATTAAGGGCTTAAATGACCCCTTAAAAGTGTACGTTTTAAATCCTTATCAGCTTGGTATTAATTAATTTTAATTTTTCAATTATGGTAACCTTAATCACAACCCAATGGGTTGTGGTTAACAAAACCCTTAATTGTATTGCTACCTGTAACGCTAGAGACCAACTCAGTAGCAGAAATCTTATAAAACAGACATTATAGTATAGTATTTATTAAAGATCATCCCATAGTTTTTACTTTAACAGACATTATAGTATAGTATTTATTAAAGACAGTTTTATTTCTATGTAAAGTCCTAATGTCTGTAATTAGCATATGGGTTGGGCCATGCTCCAAACAACCCATATTGACAGTTTTTATGGTTGTTAGTTATTTGTCAGTTATTTGAAAGTTATGCCTCCAACCATTGTGTCTGTTGGCTTCAATGAACCAACACAAAGACAGCTATTGGAAAGGTATAAATAAGTCAAATCCTGTAAGTCATATTCAATCAATCAATTTATAAAGTTAGTTATATACAAAATTCCCTCCATATCTATTCTACCCTATATTGCATACACACTGCACTTATTTTACTCACTGCACTGCATAACACCAATTCAGAAACATGGCCTATCCTAACTCACATCTTGATCAAAGTTGGTCAAGGCACAAACTTTCCTTGAACCATCCTAAGAAGTGGCATCAGAGCCTTGGTTTAAGGAAGCCCATGAGAAGATTTCATGATTTTGTTTTACTGAGACAACAGAAAAGGGAAAGAGAAGATAAGTTGAAAATCTGCTTAAAGCAGATTACCCAGGACTGCAAGAATATGCTTAAAGAAAAACTTGAAGAAATCAAGGATTTCAATCAATCTCTCCCACACCCTCACTACACTGTCTCACACAACAAAGTCGTAACTTTAGATGTTTTAAGTGCAAGAAGGAAGGGCATATGATCAAAGACTGCCCTACAAGAGGGATGGAGGAAGAAGTGGGACAATCGGATGTACCAAGTAATTATTGATACGCTTACACAGCGCATTCGGGGTCAAAGGAACTTCCTTTTCGTCGAGCAAGTTTTTCAACACCCTAGGCAGTGAACCTAATCGTTGTAGTGTAGTATTAGAGTAAGCCACGGGTATTGATATCGTTCTCAAGGGGAATAGGAACGCTAGTAAGAAGTTACTACGCTAAGGTTGGGGTTGAGGAAGATTATTTTCTATCTTTTTTATATTTTTTAGGAAATGGAAAGGTACGAATCTCAGGGTTTGGATTTGGGGGTTGGTATTTCTACCGATTACTCTACTTATCTAATTATCTAATTAACTAAGCTAGGGGTAGTCTATGTCTATTGTTGTGTGCTCGTATGATGATTAAAAATGTGTTTACTTAGGTTTTATTACTCCATAGTTATCTCCTATTGATGGTTGAATTGTCACGTCCTTATTCTTAACGCGTTGTGTTTCTAAGGTCGTAGGGTATGCGTTTATCCCTAACTCTTTGAAGCTACCAAAGGTTAATGACTACAAAATCTCTAGGATTCATAAACTTAACACTAAGGTATTCTTTGGATGTTTAGCCTACAATAACTCTAGGTGATTATAAACTAAGGTTCAACAAAGATTAATCAAGCATTAATAACATAACGAATTACCTATCGCAATACTAGGTCAATCACAATTAAGATAAGAGATAACCAATCAATATTCAATAACTAGGTTTCATATTACCTAAGCAAACACACAAGTAAATTAGCCGGACATGGAGAACATGCAAGCATACACACAATCAATTGAAGACATAATTGAATTAATGAAGTAAAACACTTATCTTGATGTAAGATAGGGTATGGAACCCTAAAATACTGTACAAGACAGCCTTGGTTCGGTTTAGGTTTTTACTCCACAAAACTACTTCTCTAAAAACTGAAAAATTTGGATTCTATATATAGTGTTACAAACTGCGACGGCGTCACTCTTTAATTGTGACGCCGTCATTAGGTTTTTGACTTGGCCACGTTATCATTGTGACGACGTCACCTTATGCCCGTGACGTCGTCGCCTTCAGTCTCTGATGCCGTCTGGATCAAATCTAGGCCATCTGAGCTGTGACGCCCTACTCTTTTAAAACCTGATGCCGTCACTTGTAAATAAGCAATTTGGCTACTGAGTCGTCACAAAACATGTTCCGACGGCGTCACAAATAGAACCTGACGCCGTCCCCTTTCAATTCAGCAGCTTGAGTGTCTCGATTCTTGACTTTGGTCATTTTCTTCGTATATTCGCGCCTTTTCGTCCGAATAAGTGTCATTCCAGCAATTTGCCTTCAAGAGACCTAAAAAGTGAAAAGGAACGAAATTAAGTAGTAACGGATACAAAAGTGATCAATTAAGGGCTTAAATGACCCCTCAAAAAGGTACCATTTAAATCCTTATCAATTATGCAGAAAACTCATCTGCACATCACAAATTCCAATGCCCCACTGTAAGTATTAAGTTTCCAGAATTGATACACTTTGAGACAAAATGCATGTAAAAGGAACAGATCAAGAGAACTGGAACAATATATGGTATATCAATAATCACATTAAACATGCATGTCTGTTCTAGAGTTAATCTCTTCTGCAAACTTAAAGAAAAATTCACAGTAGGAAAAATTGAAGAAGAGAATAATTTACTTTTTACATATGGTATTGGTGAAGTGATTGTTAAAAATGGGAATGGAAAGTACTTGATTCCAGGGGTCCTCTACACCCCTGAGGTATCCCTAAATATCCTATCTGTTGATCTCCTTGAAAAACAAGGAGTGGAAGTTCTCTATGAGAACAATACATGTACATTACAGTACATGTTCAAGGATCCCAAAGCCTATACTTTCAATGAAGATTCACTCAGAATCAAACACAATGACTTCTCGGATAATCACTTTGAAGCCTTAAATGCATCCTCAAACCCACAGTCACATGAATGTGATAAGATTGAAATCAAAGGGGTGACCTACTCTACCAAAGTCACCACCTTTAATGATTTCAAAATTTTCATGAATCTTATCAGTATAGATAAATTGGTTGGACAACAATGGGAATATTTTAGAAGAAGGTTCATACCCACTCTCAAATAGTTCTATGAAGTCTACCTAAATGGCCTTTTGCCTAGACCTCTACCACCCCAAATCAATGGCAAGACTGTTCACTTGATGGACCTTTATAAGGTTATTGAGTGCTTGGGTGGTTATATTCAAGTACGCTTCTCAAAGAAGTTTGGACAAGCTGCAGAGATCCTAGGTTTTTCCTACCATGATGGTGAAGCCCTCAAGCAATGCTGCAACAGGTATATTGATGTTCTTAAAATTTACCATAATATTGTAAGAGTGCAAAAGATTGGACAAATCTCAGTACCAATCAACATCCAAACAAGGTGTTTTAAAAAGACCTTCTTTGTAGTTTTCAACATCCAAACAAGGTGTTATCTAATCAACATCCAAACAAGGTGTTTTAAAAACATGGTGTTTGTTTTTGTAAAAGACCTTCTTTGTAGTTTTCAATTAACCACGGATCATATCAAGTTTTTAAAGTACAATATACTTTAACAAACTTGGTAACGAAGCTCTGATGCCAATTGCGGAAAACTAGAAGGGGGTTGAATAGTTTTACCGATTAAAACTTTGTTTTAAACTATATAGATCGACTTATGTCAATCTATTAAACATGTGTGTTGGATGTTGATAGATAAGCATATATAAGTATGTAATGAAAAGATAAGGAGTAAGAAGCACAAAACCACAACGCGAGTATTTATAGTGGTTCGGCTACAAGGACACCTTCCTTGCCCTACTCCACTCCCCGAGTTACCTACTCGAGAGTTCGTAATCACTACACGACACCAACTCCTTATGGCGGAGAAGCCTTCACAACGTTGCCTACTCTTTATCCGGTACAAGGCTAGATACTGGGTTCTTCCACGAGGTAGAACCAAGCCTATCACAACTTCGCCTACCCTTTATCCGGTACTAGGCTAGATACCGAGTTCCATTACAATGAAGGAACTACTACCCAACTACTACAAGACACCTAACCCCAAAGGAGATCTACTCCTTTTCACAACATCAACAAGGATATTAATATCCTTTGACCCAATACTAATCTATCTTGTACATCGAATCACACCATATCGAATGTACACCTTAGGCACCTTTCACTAATGCCTTTTGACTCGATCTTCAAAGCACCTTTCACTAATGCCTTTGACTCGATCTGCAAGGCACCTTTCATTAATGCCTTTAGCCGCCGTGACTTCTAAGCACCCTTCACTAGTGCTTTCAATACGGACGATCGACACCCTTCACTAATGTCTTCATCATGACTCTTTTAGACATCTTTCACTAATGTCTTCAACACTACACTTCTTATGAGAAAGAAAAGAACTATCAACAAGAGAACCGCAGTAGTCTTGATGATAACAAATCATGGTAACTCATGGACTTGAGCTTGCTCATCTTCAAAAGATGGTGATCTCACCTTTAAGAGGAACCTAGAGAATCACACAAAAACAAAACTACATACATAGATCACTTAGATCTAAGGTTAGAGAGTTTATAACTCAAAGAGAAAATATGTGAGGAAGGGGTATGAAACAATGAAGAAATGGCTCACTATTTATAGAGATAAAATAGCTATTGTTCCACGAATCCCACGGATCCCTCACTTGAGGGATCCGTCCAGTGTAATACTGGAGATCCGTGGGACGCTCCCCTTTGCCCATGGGTTTTGGGTCATGGTTCATGGGTTATGGATCATGGTTATTCAAGTAGATACAATGTATCTATAAGATGCAATGCATCTAGTCCATGGTTCATGGGTTAAAACTATGGGCCATGGATTAAAACCATGTATGACTTAAGCATGATGTCATGCAATGGGTTATGGGTCAATCTCCATGGGTATGGGTCATGGACTTTGGGTTGTACCCAACTACATTCAATGTATTTGGTCAATGGGTCAAATACTTAAGTTTTTACCCAATTGTATTACCCAATATAATACATACTAGTTATGTATATATTTGCCCAATATGTAAACACTAGTTGTTGTACATATGTATTAGTAAATCATAAAATGACTTATACTTGTTTTAGTGTTTTATGTGAAAACGTAAGTGTGTTAGAAAACTATTAGCTCAAACCATTTCCGTATTTTATTTGTTTCGTTAAAATGATTTTACATTTGTTATCGACAAAACATTAGAAGATTGTAAAATATAAATAAACGTTTTTACGACTTATTTGTATTAACAGACTGCATGCATCTACAGGGTCAAAAAACTACACCAAGCCTGAACATTTTGGCATAAAGCTTGAAAATGAGACTCAAGAAGGCATTTCCTACAGTCACCATCAAATTGGTCAGAGCAGCCTACCAATTCAACAAAGAATAAAGGATAAAAAGACCTCATCAAATGATGACTTTGTCATCGTTTAATTCTTAAGACATAAGAATGAAAGTCTAATGGAATTTGATCTTAAAGAGGTGACTGTTGGAACATTGTTAAGATCAAACATCCATCAACTCAAGATCATCCCATAGTTTTTACTTTAACAGACATTATAGTATAGTATTTATTAAAGACAGTTTTATTTTTATGTAAAGTCCTAATGTCTGTAATTAGCATATGGGTGGGTCCATGCCCCAAACGACCCATATTGACAATTTTTATGGTTTTTAGTTATTTTTCAGTTATTTGACAGTTATGCCTCCAACCATTGTGTCTGTTCGCTTCAATGAACCAACACAAAGACACCTATTGGAAGGGTATAAATAAGTCAAATCCTGTAACTCATATTCAATCAATCAATTTATAAAGTTAGTTATATTTGAAACTCCCTCCATATCTATTCTATCCTATATTGCATACACACTATACTTATTTTACTCATTGCACTGCATAACACCAATTCAGAAACATGGCCTATCCTAACTCACATCTTGATCAAAGTTGGTCAAGGCACAAGCTTGCCTTGAACCATCCGAAGAGAAGACCAGTCTTGTTAGCAATAGCATGAGCTAATTTAGTCTTCCCACACCCAGGTGGCCCATGAAACAATAGCCCAGCCATCGGCCTCACTCCAAGAATCCTAG
Organism: Chrysanthemum seticuspe; assembly: GCA_019973895.1. NCBI lineage: Eukaryota > Viridiplantae > Streptophyta > Magnoliopsida > Asterales > Asteraceae > Chrysanthemum > Chrysanthemum seticuspe. The sequence goes on from BPTQ01000009.1 coordinate 227,977,901, forward strand.
GCAATTCCGGATGATACAAAAGGAACAATAACTTCCATTTTCAACTCATCCATCCCACCTATATTAATACAAATATCTTCATTAAACGTTATTTATATTTTTGATCTACCTAAGTTTTGTTAACGACAAAAGTAAATTTAATTTTAATAAAGCTTAAAGCTTGTCAAGTTTAATAGATATTAAAACAAGTTTTTTCAAATAATATCTTCATCACTCAAGCATTTACATTGTGATTAATCATATCTTGATATGACTCTAAACCATAATATATGATAGTAGTTTTTAGAATGTTTTGGTTTCTTAAAAACTAAACATTACATATGTATTTACATATTTCTAAAAAATAGAAAAACAAACACATGACCTCATGTAATCCATCATTGAAATCCTTAGAAGATTTTACTAGATACTTTGTGTAGATTTAGGCTCTACATATCTTACACAATCTTGCATAGATATTGTTGACTTTGGCAAGATTTTGAGATCTTGCTGTCAGACCTCGGCGGCATCAAATATCTACACGGGTGGAACCCTTTCAAGGGTTTCGTTTTCCGTGGAGCTTGCTGATGTTTTTGGCTATAAATAGCAAAGCCAAACCAAGTAGTTTTTCATCCCTTTCTATCATACCCTCATACATTCCTTCACTCTAACCTTTCTAACTCAATTTCATATCATATTAGTGATCTCTTTTGTAGCAATGAAGATCAAGTCACATTCAAGCTTCAACGAGAAGTTGGAAGTCTCTTTTGTTTGTTGTTGTATGATCTCGTGTTTATTCATACTTCATTGTTATACCAAAGCATCATAATCTTGTGAGTGTGGTTTGTATTTTAGTCCTTAAAATACATTGTGTGTGGGAGTGGTTGTACCCTTGAAAAGAACTCGACATTTAGCTTAGTGTCGAAAATAGTGTGTAAGCGAAGTGTAAAGGTTTCTCCGCTGGTGAAAGAAGCTTGTTGACTAGTGAAGTTAAACTCTCGAGTGTGAGACTCGGGGAGTGGAGTAGGGCAAGGAAAAAGAGTCCTTGTAGACCGAACCATAATAAACAACTTGTTGTGGTTTGATTGTTTCTTTCCTTATCTACTCTTTATATATTGTTTACATATTTCACTAACATATCTAAGATCAATATCAATTGATCTTTCAATAAGTTTCAAAACAAAGTTTTTAATCGGTAAACTATTCAACCCCCTTGTAGTTTTCCATAATTGGTACCAGAGCCTCTTTTCTCAAGAATTTCTAATATAAATTTTATTTTATAAACTTGAAATGAACCATGGATTCCAAAAACTTTAAAGAAGGGCAATATATGCAAAGACCACCACTCTTTGAAACCAATGGATTTATCTATTGGAAAAACCGTTTTGAAACATATGTAAAATCAAAAGATATAGATCTTTGGTTTGTTATTTTTAAAGGGGATTTTAGTTCTACAACAAAAGATATTTCTGTTGATGAACAAAAGAAATTAATTACTAAAAATAATGAAGCTAAAATGATGCTTTATAATGCTTTGACTAGCAAAGAATATGAAAGAATTTTTATGTGTAAAACCGCCAAACATATTTGGGAATCTTTGATTGTTACACATCAAGGAAATTCACAAGTCAAAGATAACAAAATTGATCTTCTTGTTCAACAATATGAAAAATTTGTTATCCCTGAAGATGAAACCATTGATTGTGGCTTTGCTCGCTTTAATACTATTATTACATCACTTAAAGCACTTGATGAATCTTTTCGTAGTAAGAACTTTGTCAGGAAATTTCTTAGAGCACTCCAACCGAAGTGGAGAGCTAAAGTGATGACCATTGAAGAATCAAAAGAATTCTCAAAAATGTCACTAGACGAGCTAATTCGAAACCTCAAAGTACACGAAATAGTGATGGAGAAAGATTCGGAAATCATCAAAGGAAAAAGAGAGAAAATCAAATCCGTTGCTCTAAAAGCAAGAATGGAATCAAGTGATGATGACGAATCTTGCTCCGGTAGTGAAGATGAAGAGTATGCCATGGCCGTTAGAGATTTCAAAAAGTTCTTTAGAAGAAGAGGAAAGTTTGTAAGACAACCTCGAGAAGAAAAGAAGCCATTCCGAAAAGATCAGGATGACAAAAAGGGTAAAAGTGAAAGAAAGTGCTTTAGATGCGGTGATGCAAGTCATCTAATAGGAGATTGTCCCAAGCCACCTAAAATCAAAACTCAACGAGCTTTTGTAAGTGGTGCTTGGAGTGATAGTGAAGATGATGAAGAGTCAAGCAAGGAGGAGATCGCTCTAATGGCACATGAGTCAAACGAGGTACATTTCGACTCATCTTATTCCTCTATTGATGATGACACTTTGCAAAAACAATACAATCAATTGTGTGAGCTAAGTCTAAAAATTATAACTAAAAATAATTTTTTAAAGACTAAGAAGGAATTTTTAGAAAATGAAGTCTATGAGTTAAAAGAAAAGGCAAAATGATTGGAAAAGGGAAAAGCAAATGACGATAGTTGTGTTAGGAATTAGAAATTCCCGGTATTAAAGAGTCGTTCACCTCAAGTATATGTAATCGTTAGAAAGCTCGTAGTCGTAGTTCTTTTAAGTTAAGTAGTAATTTAGTTTAGTAACACCGTGGAGGACGGACGGGTCTTTACCCACTGTATGCCTGATCCACAGCCCAAAGTGTGGCGAGTTATGTAAGACTATAAATACTCTCTACCTTCCAAGGTAGAGAGTTGGAGCTCATAATAATATCTTTCACTTTCTCTCACTAAGTTCCCTAAACCTCTAACTTTCTCTCTCTAGAATTCCATCTTATTCGCCACCTTGTGTTATGGTTTGATGTGTATGTGAAAAGTTATATCTTACAAGTTGCAAATCATGTCAAGAGCTTAATCTTGAAATATAAAAACTAAAGCTCACACAAGATGTTCTAATCGACCATAATTCTAAATTTAAAAGGTTTAACAAAAACATCGCTTGTGCCGATGAAATAGTTAGAATTCAAAAAACACTAGGAAACATGAATGGGCTGGGATTTAATGAGGTATTAATTCCAAAGAGTCAAAACAAAACAGCCAAAAAAGACAAACAAACTGTCAAAACTGCTGCAGTGCAGCATGGACCAGACGGACCCAAAAATAGGGCTCCGTCCTTTGTAAGAAATGGTGTCGTGGGAACTGCAGCAGGACATAATGCTTGTGATACGGACCGTAGTGAATTTGTCAAAGTAACAAAGAAAACCAAGGATAGTGTTAAAATAAAACCTGTTGTTACATCAGGAGTAGAACTTGCTAAAAATGAATTTAGATAAAAAAAAAACTACTCAACAACGACATAAAACACCTTTTGCCAAACGCCCCTTTCCTAAGAGCAACCCAACTATCAACATAACGGTTGGAATCAAAACTTCCCTAGACCATATCAAACTCCAGATTACATGTCATGGAACTCTTACCCATCATTTTCATACATGAATCAAGTAAATGGTATGTTTAGCCCAAACGGACCCATGAGATATTGGGGACCAAACGCTTGAGTTATTTGTATCTTAGGTATGCTTGAAAGTTGGATTGGAACCTGATGAGTGGATAAAAGATAGTGGATGCTCACGACACATGACGAGCAACAAAAGTCTCTTCTCAACATACCGAGAGTATGACGGAGGTAATGTCACTTTCGGTAGCAATCTCAAAAGAAAAATCATTGATAAAGGTACGATCGCTCATAATTCCCTAACTATTGAAAATTTTGCTCATGTCGATAGTTTAGGATTTAATCTACTTAGTATTAGCCAATTATGTGATAAAAAGTATAAAGTACTATTTGAAGAAAATGGTAGTAAAATACTAAAAGATGGTATCACCATAGCTAAAGGAGATAGGAAAAATAACATATACGTCATGAAAATAGATAAAACATCTAATGACAAACTTTGTTTAACAACATTAGAGGATAGCTCAACTCTTTGGCATATACGCTTAGGTCACGCTAATATGAGACTTATACAAAACCTATCTTCAAAAGAGCTAGTTAGGAATTTACCAAAACTTAAATATGACCAACATTTTTGCGACGCTTGCAAAATTAGTAAACAAACCTATAGTAGTCATAAGGCTAAAAACATGGTGTCCACATCTAAGTATCTAGAACTTTTGCATATGGACTATTTTGGTCCATCCGCTATAAGAAGCTATGGAGGCAACTTATACACTTTGGTCATAGTAGATGATTACTCAAGGTTTACTTGGACGTTGTTTTCGAAAACCAAAAATGAAGCTTTTGATAAATTTGAAATTCTTAGCAAGAAAATTCAAAATCAACTAGGTGTTAAAATTGTGTCGATCCGAACGGATCATGGTCGTAAATTTGACAATGAAACACAATTTGGAAAGTTTGTGATACAAATGGTATAACACATAACTTTTCGGCTCCTCGAACACCTCAATCAAATGGAGTTGTAGAACGTAAAAATAGAACCATTCAGGAAATGAGTAGAACAATGCTTAATGAACAAAACATTCCTTAAAAGTTTTGGTGTAACGCCGTTGACACTTCTACATATATTTTGAATAGAGTCTTAATACGTCCTTTCTTAAACAAAACACCATATGAGCTTTATAAAGGTAAAAATCCAACTTTTGGATATTTTAGAGTATTTGGATGTAAATGTTTCATTCTTAATACTAAAGATTATCTCACCAAGTTTTACCCAAAGTCCTATGAAGGTGTATTTCTTGGTTATTCTCAAACTAGTAAAGCTTACATTGTCTTAAACAAAGAAACAATGAGAGTCGAGGAATCGTTGAACATAACATTCGACGAAAGTCCACCTCCCTCTAAGACATCACCTTTGGTAGATGATGACTTAGTTGAAAGTCAACTTGTAGAAAGTCAAGAAATAATTGAAAATGACAAGGAAGATGAACCATTAAATAATGAGATTATAAATATCAAAGAATCCAAAAGTCATCCTTTAGAAAAGGTCATAGGACAACTAAATCAAAGAACCTTAAGATCACAAGCCCAAAATCAAAGTAATCATTTTTGTTTTGTGTCTACCATCGAACCGAAAAACATAAATGAAGCAATAAAAGAAGAAACTTGGGTAATTGCTATGCAAGAAGAGTTAAACCAATTCGTTAGAAATGATATTTGGAAATTAGTTCCAAAACCTAAAGATCAAACTATAATTGGAACGAAATGGGTTTTTCGAAATAAAATGGATGAAAATGGTGTAGTGTCTAGAAACAAAGCTAGGCTTGTCGCACAAGGTTATAATCAACAAGAGGGGATTGATTATGTTGAAACTTATGCACCGGTAGCTAGGCTCGAGTCTATTAGAATCTTACTTGTATATGCATGTGCTTATGACTTTAAATTATTTCAAATGGATGTTAAGAGTGCGTTTCTTAATGGGTTTATTAATGAAGAAGTATATGTTGCTAAACCTCCCAGTTTTACCGACTTTGAGAAACCACATCATGTCTTCAAACTCAAGAAAGCATTATACAGTCTTAAGCAAGCACCAAAAGCTTGGTACGATAGACTTAAGACTTTTCTTGTTGAAAACAAATACACCATGGGATTAGTAGATAATACTCTTTTTACCAAGAAAAAGGAATCACATATTATCATTGTTCAAATATATGTTGATGACATCATATTCGGATCAACTTGTCAAGAGCTATGTGATGATTTCTCAATAATCATGCACGGTGAGTTTGAGATGAGTATGATGGGTGAATTAAACTTCTTTCTAGGACTTCAATTTAAACAACTAGAAGATGACATATTCTTTAACCAATCTAAATATATAAAAGATATGCTTAAGAAATTTGGTCTTGAAGACTCAAAACCAACTAAGACACCCATGTCCTCGAATACTAATGTGACACCCTAGGCAAATCCACATCGGCTGTGGCCTGGAGAGATGCTGGGCTCATAAGATAACATTCGCCTTACAATGACACAACGCGTTTTGTGGTCTACTGCGGGTGGAGTTCTTAGGAACTGGCAGTTAAGCGTGCTCATGTGAGAGTAGTACTAGCTTGGGTAACCTGCCGGGAAGTCTTCAAATGAGGCCACAAAAACAAAGCCGTGAGCCTACGGGCAAAGCGGACAATATTGTGGTCAGATAAGGCGGGGTGTTACAAGTGGTATCAGAGCCACTCCTGAGCCGTTCGGGATGGTGGGGCAAACCTCATCGAGGACGATGAGTCCCTAAGGGGGGGTGATTGTGACACCCTAGGCAAATCCCACATCGGCTGTGGCCTGGAGAGATGCTGGGCTCATAAGATAACATTCGCCTTACAATGACACAACGCGTTTTGTGGTCTACTGCGGGCGGAGTTCTTAGGAACTGGCAGTTAAGCGTGCTCCTGTGAGAGTAGTACTGGCTTGGGTGACCTGCCGGGAAGTCTTCAAATGAGGCCACAAAAACAAAGCCGTGAGCCTACGGGCAAAGCGGACAATATTGTGGTCAGATAAGGCGGGGTGTTACAACTAAACTCACCAAGGATGAAAAAGGTGAATCGGTAGATAACACTAAATATAGATGAATTATCTGTAGCTTACTCTATCTCACAGCTAGTAGACCCGACATTATGTTTAGTGTTTGTCTATGTGCTCGCTTTCAAGAAAATCCAAAGGTATCACACTTAGAAGCCTTGAAAAGGATATTTAGATACATTAAGGGAACGACATGTTTAGGAGTATAGTATCCCAAAGGAACGGGTGTAGAAACTATAGTATATGCCGACTCGGATCACGCCGGTGACTATGTCGATAGAAAAAGTACAAGTGGTATTTGCACTTTTGTCAGACATTGTATCACCTCATGGTTTGCAGAGAAGCAACGACTTTAGCTATCTCAACCACTGAAGCCGAGTACGTCTCAGCCGAAAAAGCATGTCAACAAGCTCTTTGGATGAAGCAAGCTCTCGTGGATTACGGAATTCATCTCAACGATATCGTTGTATTTTGGGACAACAAAGGAGCTATTGATCTCAGCAAAAATCCCGTCCAACATGCTCGTATTAGGATTTAGTAAATCCAGTTATTAAAGAGTCGGTCACCTCAAGTATATGTAATTATTAGAAAGCTCGTAGTCGTAGATTATTATAAGTTAAGTAGTATTTAGTTTAAGTAACACCGTGGAGGACGGACGGGTCTTTACCCACTGTATGCCTGATCCACAGCCCGATAGGTGGCGATTTATGTAATGACTATAAATACTCTCTACCTCCCAAGGTAGAGAGTTGGAGCTCATAATAAGAATTTTCTTTCTCTCACTAAAGTTCCCTAAACCTCTAACTTTCTCTCTCTAGAACTCTTTGTACGCCTACTTTATGTTTGGTTTGATGTGTATGTGAAATCCAATATGATACAAATGGTATCAGAGAGCCATGGTTTGATCTTCTCTTACATATCTTTGGATTTCTAGTGACTTTTAGGTGGTTTTAGAGTTTGAAAAAGTTTAGTGGTTTTTGCATCATTTGGATCATTTCTAGTGTTAAAGTTTGAAACTTGAGTGTAGTTTTGTGTTTAGAATCATTTTATGTGATTGGGTTTTGATTTGGTAAGCTTGAATCATCGTGGTTGGGTTGTTTTTGGATTAAAAAGTGTGTTTTTAAAGTTTTTTCTTGCTAGCGACTTGTGCTACGGACTTAATTTCTTGGTAGCGACTTGGTTTTTAAAACTGTAGCGAGTTGTAGTGTACTTCGGTAGCGACTTGGTGCTTAGCGACTTGTCTATTGAGACAAGCCGACAAACAGTACACTTAGTGGAGTCTCCACTACGGGTAGCGACTTGGTGAAAGTTAGCGACTTGTACTTAAGTTTGTTAGCGAGTTGGTGTTAGCGAGTTGGTGTTAGCGAGTTGGTGTTAGCGAGTTGGTGCTTAGCGAGTTGCTCTTTAGCGACTTGACAACTTAGCGACTTGGTGCTTAGCGACTTGCTGTCAAAATTTTGCTAGCGATTTGGTGCTTAGCGAGTTGTTCTTTAGCGACTTGACAACTTAGCGACTTGGTGCTTAGCGACTTGCTGTCAAAATTTTACTAGCGACTTGGTACTTAGCGACTTGGTTCAAGTTTTCTTAGCGACTTGGCTGACTCTGTCTATAATACGGTTTTCTCTTGATTTAGTAAAATCCCGTGAAAGAATCTATTTCCCGGTTTAATCATAGAGTTATAAAATCCCGTTCAATCTGTCATCATGTCTACCAATGTTCCTACAATCATCACCACTGTTGCCGAGGATGTTCAAGCAGCTGGTTCAGATACTCGTCCACCCATGCTTGACAGAACTGACTACGACTCTTGGGCTCAACGAATCAGATTGTACTGTCTTGGAAAGGAAAATGGAGTCAACATTCTCAAATCCATTGATGAAGGACCGTATCGGGTTGAGACTACTAGAGACTTAATTGATACAGCTGAAGATGGAACAATTATCTATGGAATTGATAGACCAAAGACATATGATGAGCTCGATGATAAGGAGAAAAAGAGATTCGATGCTGATATCAGGGCTTCTAACATCGTACTTCAAGGTCTTCCAAAAGATATCTACAAGCTGATCAATCACAACACCGAAGCCAAGGCAGTGTGGGATAATGTCAAGATGCTTCTCTCAGGTTCTGAATTAACTATGGAAGACAGAGAATCACAACTCTATGATGAGTTTGAACACTTCAAGATGAAACCAGATGAGAGTGTCTATGAGTACTATGTGAGATTCCACAAGCTTGTTAATAACATGAGGAACATCAGAATGACTATGCCAAACATTTAGCTGAACTCAAAGTTTGTGAACAACATGAATCCAGAATGGCACAAGTTTGTCACCTCTGTAAAGCTAACCAAAGGATTGAAGAATACAAACTATGAGCAACTCTATGCCTTCCTCCTTCTGAATGAGAGACATGCTATGTTTGAAAAAAGGATTCTTAATCAGTTCAAAACCAACCAGGGAGAGACAAGCTCATCAAATGATTCAACTGCCTTCTACTCAAACATCGGAATCACAACCAAAGCCTCACAAGTCATACCCATGGGTAATGGTAATCACAAACTCATTCCTGATCCTATGTTCAAACAAGCTGATGCTGATGCACACGTGGGAAACTTCATTAAACAACTAGCTCTCCTGATTAGTCAAAACATGAACTCTCTTCCACACACCAACAACAATCTCAGAACTGCTTCCAATCCACATAATCAAGCCACTGTCAGAGATGGGAAGGTTATGGTGCAGCCAGTTCAAGAACGACAGTACGAACAAGCAAGAGGTGGAGCTGGTAGAGGTTATGCTGCAAATCAGAATAGGGGAAGGAATGGAAATCAGGGACAAGCAAAGCCAATCAAATGTTACAATTGTGGAGGTGAGGGACACATTGCAAGGAACTGCACATCGCCAAAACGCCCTCAGAATGCCGAGTACTTCAGGGATAAGATGTTGCTTGTGCAAGCTCAGGATAATGGTGCAGCTTTGGATGAAGAGGAGTTGTTGTTCTTGGCTGAGGGAAATGCTAAGACATATGATGCAGATGTGGATGAGCAACCAATTCAGGAGATAGGCCATAATCATCAGAATGCCTTTCAAGTAGCTGATTGTGATGCATACGACTCTGATGTTGATGAAGAACCCACTGCACAAACCATTTTCATGGCTAGCATTTCTCCAATGGTCTCTCCTAAAGTCTCTTCATCACCACAAGCTGGTCCATCCAAAGACAAAATCATTTCTGAGGTATTAAAATTATACGATGAAGTTGATGAGCAAAAGATACATAACGAAGTACAATCAACTGTAATTATTGAGTCAGCTATTGAAAATATGGGTAATATCAATGTTGTCCCATATGATCAATATGTGAAACAAAGTGAAAGTGTGATTGTACCAAGTGATGTATCTTATGCAGTCAATGGTGACTATGCCTTTGATGAATACACTGCACGAGCCCCTGATGATTCTGTCATCTCTGAACTGAATGCCTATAAAGAACGTGTTGCTATTTATGAACAACGTGCAAAATTTGAGTTGACCACCCGTGAGCAGAAAATGGATGACCAAATGCGTACAACTATTAGAAAATGTAGGTTTAGAGAAGAAGTATTAAAAAAAGAGTTAAACTCCTTACAAGAAAAGTTTCTAAAACTGCTAAGCAAAAACAAGAACTTCAAGAAAATGTTAAAATGCTTAAGTAAGAATTCAGTACCAAGGAATCAAAACTATTGAATGACTTTTCTAATCTAAAAACCTTGAAAAACAAGCTTGAAAATAAGTTGTACGTACAAGGAAATACCATTCAGACTGCTCACTTAATCACTAAGCATAGAGTTTTAAGCGATAAGCATAGCATTCCCCTTGTTGAAGAACCAAATCCAGAGGTCATTAAGAAGGCTAGAAATGCTCATAAGGTTCTTTATGATGGAAATAAAATCCTTAAACCTAGACAGAAACCTAGTTGCGTTGAGTGCACTAAGGAAGATAAGAAATCAGATGAAGTCACTAGGGAAAAGATGAACAAGAAACTAGATGATCCTAAATGCAAAGAGAAGAAAATACATATCACACCCCATGATTACAAGAAGGAGAATTGGATTTCCTTGAACATGTTTAAGCCTCAGACATTGTTAACACCCAAACAAGTGTTCTAGAAAAAGGATTTAGATAAGCAAAAAGCAGAGAATCTTGTTGTAACTAACCCCCCTTTAGGAAAATGCCTTCAGCAACTGTGTATCCTCCCAATACACCAATGCATTTAGTTCCTAGGACTATTGCCACTAAAAGCAAGACCTTAATCAGTCAATATGTTATTTTTCAACTATTTGTTGATTTTGAGAAAACTTGTAAGAAAAGGATCACACCCACTGGTATAACTGAAGGGGAAAGGGGTTTTGAGCAAACAAAAGAATGTTATTTAATTGAAGTCATGCCTTTCTTTAAACAACTAAAAGATCATTTTGAAACTCTTAAAAAGGGAATGAATTTAGACATTAAAGAAATGGAAAAGGAATTTGATGCAATGATAGTTGAGGTTAGTGACTATGAGCGAGCACTAAAATATAATGAGATTGAGAGGAAGAACTTGCATACATTGAATGAGACTCTTATTACTGAATGTGTTGCTCAAGATGTGTTTTTCACTGCTACAAATTGTTCCATTAATGCTTCACAATTTTATAAATTATCTGTTGCCCTGAAAGTCTCCCATGATCAGGTCATTGAGCTTGAAAAGACTAATTCTAAACTAAATGAGAAAATTGAACTGGATGATCACGACAATTTGGTTAAACATTTTTCTAAACTAGAGGTTGAGCATTTTAATTTACAACTAAAATATCAACATCTTAAAGAAAATGTCAAAACTTCAAATATCAAGACATCCTCAGATGCTCCAGAGTTTGATGCAATTTTTCAAATTAACAAACGGGATGAACAGATTCAAGCTCATTGTAACACGATCAGAAAGTTGAAAGCCTAAATATCTCAATTAAAGGGTCAAAAGAACAATGTGACTGGTTCCCAAATGCCTCCTCCTTTAGATTCTCAGAATTCTCAAACGTTTCATCTTCAAAACTTAGTAAATGCATTACAAAAGGAAAACGTACGTTTTCTGGAATAAAATGAAAAGATTAAACGTCATTTCAATGAGTTATTTGAATCAATAAAGGTCACTCGTAACAAAAATATCGAACAAATAGCTTCATTGCAAAAGGAAATTGAGAATCTGAAGAGCCAGGTAAAAGGGAAAATGCCAATGACCAATGAAGAGAATGGTGGATCAAAGGTAAATGTTTGTAATAAATATGCTTTGTCTATGAAATATGTTCCTCCTCATCTCAGGAATAACAAACTTGCTATTCAAACATATTTCTCATCCCTTAAGGATTGTCTAGAATGTCTCCGTGAGATTGTTGAAGAGGATAAGTTAGAAAAACCACTTGACAATGAAATTGGCCATGCATGCTTATATGCCAAACGATCTCAAGAAATTCTAGAATGCTTAATCACAATATGCCCTAAGTCTTTAGGTGAGCGAGTTAATCCTTTGATTCCGTGTTCTATGCCTAGTGCCAAGTATGATATCCATTCGATGCCCGATGTTTTGAATGTGAATTGTAGTATACCTTCAAGTAGTTAAGATTCCAGATCTATTAAAGCTAAGAAAGCGAACTCTAGTATGCCTTCTAGGAGTACAAATCCCAGCACTTCTAGTGTTAAGAAAGTGAACCTTAGTGTGCCTGCATGTAATTCAGATCCCAGCACATCTATACAGAAGATGCAAAGAGTATCAAAACCAACTAATGTTCCCATTCCCTCTACAGGAGTAATCAGTGACATTAAAGCAAGCAGGTCAAAGTCTCAAGACAACACAAGGAATGATAGGACCTCGCAAGCTAAGAATGTGCATTGGAAGAGAGTAGAAGACCAACCTAGGAACTTTAAGCTTGAGTCGAATAAAACGAATCGTGTTGATTCTAGTATTAGCCATAGGCGTACTGTAATTAATTCGAATTCTGATACTATTTGCAAACCTTATAATGATGTCTGCTTGAATTTTGTTTCTAATCATGAATGTGGTGTGAATGTTTTGTCTAACGCTGTCATACCCCTAGTTAATATTGCTAATGCAAAAATTCATGATAAAAAGGCTAAAAGGCAGAGGCGAAAGAGAGTTAGAAAACAGTGGAAACCCACAGGAAGAACATTTAGTAAGATAGGTTATCAATGGATACCTTTTGGCTATAAGGTTAATGAGTCAATGCCCACTAGAAAATGGATGCCTACTGGTAGAACTATTCCCTTAAGAAGTGAACATACTTTGAATAGGGCAAATACGGACACTAGTACTGCATCTATTCATAATGATTCCATTGCCTCAATTTCTAATATAAATGTTTCTATTTCTGATGTGGGTGTTCCAATCACTGTCACTAACCAAATGGAACCCATTCTTGCATGGGGATCCCAATTATCCAGTTATCCATTCTTGTCTGTGTTCAACTGCAGATCGTTCAAATCGTTCTGTGGTACCTGGACTCAGGCTGTTCCAAGCATATGACTGGCAAACGGTCGCGGCTCATGAACTTCGTGAGTAAATTCATCGGGACAGTTAGATTCAGGAACGACCATTTTGGAGCTATCATGGGTTATGGAGATTATGTGGTTGGTAAAAGTGTAATTTCCAGGGTATATTATGTGGAAGGTCTTGGTCATAATTTGTTCTCTGTTGGTCAATTCTGTGATTCCGATCTAGAAGTAGCTTTTAGAAAACATACTTGTTTCGTTAGAGAACTTGATGGTGTAGAATTGTTAAGAGGTACCCGAGGTTCAAACCTATACACCATCTCTATCGATGACATGATGAAGTCCTCTCCAATCTGCTTGCTGTCAAAGGCTTCTAAAACAAAGTCTTGGTTATGGCATCATCGTCTCAATCACTTGAACTTTGGTACCATAAACAACCTTTCCAGAAAGGATCTAGTCAGAGGATTACCCAGATTAAAATATGAAAAAGATCATCTTTGCTCAGCTTGTCAATTGGGAAAAAGCACGAAATATGCCCATAAACCAAAACCCACAAACTCTGTAATGGAAGTTCTTCATACCCTTCATATGGATTTGTGCGGTCCAATGAGAGTGCAAACTATTAATGGGAAGAGATATGTGTTAGTAGTGGTTGATGACTACTCCCGATTCACTTGGGTTAAGTTTTTGAGGACAAAGGACGAAACTCCAGATGTCATCATTAAACTTATTAAACAACTTCAGATCAGACTCAACAAAACAGTTCGAATCGTCCGAACTGACAATGGAACTGAGTTTGTTAATAAACTACTCAATGAATTTTATGAAAATGTTGGAATCATTCCTCAAAGAAGTGTTCCTCGAACTCCTCAACAGAACGGTGTAGTTGAAAGATGAAACCGAACTCTTGTAGAAGCTGCAAGGACAATGCTGATCTACTCAAAGGTTCCAATGTTTCTATGGGCTGAAGCTATTGCCACTGCTTGTTACACTCAAAATAGATCTCTAATTCACACATCTCATGGAAAGACTCCATACGAACTTGTCCACAATCGAAAACCTGATCTATCATACCTTCGTGTGTTTGGTGCTTTATGTTATCCAACTAATGATGGTCAAGATTTAGGAAAACTGAGAGCCAAAGCAGACATTGGAGTATTTGTAGGTTATGCACCAAACAGAAAAGGTTACCGAATCTACAATAAGAGAACCCGAGATATCATGGAAACAATTCACGTTACGTTTGATGAGCTGACCGGTCAAATGGCTCCTGGACAATCCAGTTCAGGACCCGCACTTCAAAACAGTCCCATTGGTTCATCCCTTGTACCAAATTCTTCTCCAGAAACACCATATGTACCTCCATCTGAAGATGATTTAAAGAAATTGTTTGATCCTATGTTTGATGAACTCTATGAGCCAAGTGCTAATGAACAGTCAATTCCCACAACAGAGGCTGCTCATATCCCTGAGAATGAAGTCAATCCTTCAGTCTCAATATCATTAAGTCAAGAAGCGCCTGCTGCTGATAACTCAGTCTCATCAACAAATCATCAATCTTCGAACGTACATCATGGAAATTTTTCTGGCATAAATGATGAAGTTAATCCCTTTGCTACTCCTGAAGATGCTCCATTTGAAAACATATTTGCTCATGCATCATCATCAGAACCATCTTCTTCAGGAGACATCGACTCTGCTACCTCAGTCCCTCAACAACTGCCACATGAACACCTTAGAAAATGGACTCACGATCATCCATTAGACAACATCATTGGAAATCCCTCTCGTCCAGTATCAACACGGAAATAACTTGCAACCGATGCCTTATGGTGCTTCTTCAACTCCGTACTCTCTAAGATTGAACCAAAAGATGTTAAAACTGCCATGAATGAAGACAGCTAGTTCAATGCCATGCAAGAAGAAATTCATGAGTTTGATCGACTTGATGTATGGGAATTAGTACCTGCTCCAGATTGTGCTATGTTCATTGCTCTAAAATGGATCTTCAAAGTGAAACTTGATGAGCATGGTGATGTCCTAAACAACAAGGCTCGATTGGTTGCTAAAGGATACCGTCAAGAGGAGGGTATTGACTTTGAAGAATCATTTGCTCCTGTTGCTCGTATCGAGGCAATCAGAATCGTTTTGGCTAATGCTGCCAGTAAGAACATGGTAGTCTATCAGATGGATGTAAAGACGGCATTTCTGAACGGAGATCTTAAAGAAGTCGTCTACGTCAGCCAACCCGAAGGCTTGGTGAATCCAGAGCATCCTACTCATGTCTATCGTTTAAAGAAAGCTCTGTACGGTTTAAAGCAAGCTCCAAGGGCATGGTATGATACGCTATCAAAGTTTCTTCTATCTACCGGTTTCAGCAAATGAGCAGTTGATCCTACATTGTTCACTAGAAAGTCAGGCAAACATTTAATTCACGTTCAAATTTATGTTGATGATATCATCTTTGCCTCGACTGACCCCAATGAGTGTGACCGTTTTTCAAATGAAATGGGTTCTAAATTTCAAATGTCAATGATGGGACAAATGTCATTTTTATTGGGATTACAAATTTCACAAAGTCCCGGAGGCATTTTCATTAATCAATCTAAATATGCAAATGAGATTTTAAAGAAATTTGGATTCAATTCTAGTGACCCTGTTGACACTCCCATGATTGAACGTACTAAACTAGATGAGGACCACTCAGGGATTATGGTAGACCAAACGAAATATCGCAGTATGATTGGATCCCTGATGTACCTCACAGCTAGTAGACCAGACATCTTGTTCGTTGTTTTCATGTGTGCTAGATACCAGGCTAAGCCTACTAAAAAGCATCTTGAAGCGGTTAAACGGGTCTTTCGGTATCTCCAAGGAACCATCAATATAGGACTTTGGTACCCGAAGGACACCGGTATGTCACTAACAGCCTATGCAGATGCTGATCATGCAGGATGTCAAGATACTCATCGAAGTACGTCTGGAGGTGCTTAGTTTTTGGGTGATAAGCTTGTGAGCTGGTCTTCAAAGAAGCAGATGAGTACTTCTATTTCCTCTACAGAGGCGGAATACATAGCCATGTCATCTTGTTGTGCTCAAATCCTATGGATGAGATCCCAACTATCTGACTATGGCTTTTAATTCAATAAAATCCCTCTGTACTGTGATAATAAAAGTGCTATTGCTCTCTCATGCAACAACGTACAACACTCAAGAGCAAAGCACATCGACATTCGACATCATTTCATCAGGGAGCAAGTTGAAAACGGTGTGGTGGAACTTTACTTTGTGAGGACTGAATACCAATTAGCAGACATCTTCACCAAAGCTCTTCCTAGAGAACCTTTTGAGTTTATTCTTCCACGACTGGGTCTTAAGAGCCTTCAACCAGAAACACTCAAACGTCTTCAAGAGGAAGAAGAAGAGTAAAAGGTTTCCTTCATCTATCCCCTGTAAATATTCTTTTCGAAAATCAAATAGAAAAATATAAAACTTTAAAAATCCATAAAAATTTGAAAAATTGAAAAAAAAAATATATTTTTTTGTCATGTTTTTCTCGGTTCGATAATATCTACGGTCTTTGTGCTGTCATTCAAAGAATGACACGGGACTTTAGATGTTGCTCGAATTTTATAAAAAAAAATAATAAAATAAAATTTGGGAGAAAGAGAAAAAAAATGGTTTATTGTCATTTCAGACAGTAACCCGCTTTTCAAAGACAAAACAGAGCCATACCTTTTCGTGGTTTTCAAATTTCTTGCTCTGATTCTTTAAACTAATCCTTACTATCTAACGAAAAGGAAGTTCCTTTGACCCCGAACGACGCGTGTATCGTTATCAACAGCTGAAGATGGAACAATGATCTATGGAATTGACAGACCAAATACATATGATGAGCTCGATGATAAGGAGAAAAAGAGATTCGATGCTGATATCAGGGCTTCTAACATCGTACTTCAAGGTCTTCCAAAATATATCTACAAGCTGATCAATCACAACACCGAAGCCAAGGCAGTGTGGGATAATGTCAAGATGCTTCTCTCAAGTTCTGAATTAACTATGGAAGACAGAGAATCACAACTCTATGATGAATTTGAACACTTCAAGATGAAACCAGATGAGAGTGTCTATGAGTATTACGTGAGATTCCACAAGCTTGTTAATGATATGAGGAACATCAGAATGACTATGCCAAACATTCAGCTGAACTCAAAGTTTGTAAACAACATGAATCCAGAATGGCACAAGTTTATCACTTCTGTGAAGCTCACTAAAGGATTGAAGAATATAAACTATGAGCAACTCTATGCCTTCCTTCTCCAGAATGAGAGACATGATATGTTTGAAAAAATGATTCTTAATCAGTTCAAAACCAACCAGGGAGAGACAAGCTCATCGAATGATTCAACTGCCTTCTACTCAAACATCGGAATCACAACCAAAGCCTCACAAGTCATACCCATGGGTAATGGTAATCACAAACTCATTCCTGATCCTATGTTCAAACAAGCTGATGTTGATGCACACGTGGGAAACTTCATTAATCAACTGGCTCTCCTGATTAGTCAAAACATGAACTCTCTTCCACACACCAACAACAATCTCAGAACTGCATCCAATCCACACAATCAAGCCACTGTCAGAGATGGGAAGGTTATGGTGCAGCCAGTTCAAGAAAGGCAGTACGAACAAGCAAGAGGTGGAGCTGGTAGAGGTTATGCTGCAAATCAGAATAGGGGAAGGAATGGAAACCAGGGTCAAGCAAAGCCAATCAAATGTTACAACTGTAGAGGTGAGGGACACATTGCAAGGAACTGCACATCGCCAAAACGCCCTCAGAATGTCGAGTACTTCAGGGATAAGATGTTGCTTGTGCAAGCTCAGGATAATGGTGCAGCTTTGGATGAAGAGGAGTTGTTGTTCTTGACTGAGGGAAATGCTAAGACATATGATGCAGATGTGGATGAGCAACCAATTCAGGAGATAGGCCATAATCATCAGAATGCCTTTCAAGTAGCTGATTGTGATGCATACGACTCTGATGTTGATGAAGAACCCACTGCACAAACCATTTTCATGGCTAGCATTTCTCCAATGGTCTCTCCTAAAGTCTCTTCATCACCACAAGCTGGTCCATCCAAAGTCAAAATCATTTCTGAGGTATTAAAATTATACGATGAAGTTGATGAGCAAAAGATACATAACGAAGTACAATCAACTGTAATTATTGAGTCAGATATTGAAAATATGGGTAATATCAATGTTGTCCCATATGATCAATATGTGAAACAAAGTGAAAGTGAGATTGTACCAAGTGATGCATCTTCTGCAGTCAACAATGATTATGTTTTTGATGAATTCAATGCATGTGCTTCTGATGATTCTGTCATCTCTGAACCGAATGCCTATAAAGAACGTGTTGCTATTTATGAACAACGTGCAAAATTTGAGTTGACCACCCGTGAGCAGGAAATGGATGACCAAATGCGTACAACTATTAGAAAAAGTAGGTTTAGAGAAGAAGTATTAAAACAAGAGTTAAACTCCTTACAAGAAAAGCTTTCTAAAACTTCTAAGCAAAAACAAGAACTTCAAGAAAATGTTAAAATGCTGAAGCAAGAATTCAGTGCTAAGGAATCAGAACTGTTGAATGATTTTTCTAATCTAAAAACCTTGAAAAACAAGCTTGAAAATAAGTTGTACGTACAAGGAAATACCATTCAGACTGCTCACTTAATCACTAAGCATAAAGTCTTAAGCGATAAGCATAGCATTCCTCTTGTTGAGGAACCAAATCCAGAGGTCATTAAAAAGGCTAGAAATGCTCATAAGGTTCTTTATGATGGCAATGAAATCCTTAAGCCTAGACAAAAACCTAGTTGCATTGAGTGCACTGAGGAAGATAAGAAATCAGATGAAGTCACTAGGGAAAAGATGAATAAGAAACTAGATGATCCTAAATGCAAAGAGAAGAAAATAAATATCACACCCCATGATTACAAGAAGGAGAATTGGATTTCCTTGAACATGTTTAAGCCTCAGACGTTGTTAACACCCGAACAAGTGTTCTGGAAAAAGGATTTAGATAAGCAAAAAGCAGAGAATCTTTTTGTAACTAACCCCCCCTTTAGGAAAATGCCTTCAGCGACTGTGTATCCTCCCAATACACCAATGAATTTAGTTTCTAGGACTATTGCCACTAAAATCAAGACCTTAATCAGTCAATATGTTATTTTTCAACTATTTGTTGATTTTGAGAAAACTTGTAAGAAAAGGATCACACCCACTGGTATAACTGAAGGGGAAAGGGGTTTTGAGCAAACGAAAGAATGTTATTTAACTGAAGTCATGCCTTTCTTTAAACAACTAAAAGATCATTTTGAAAGTCTTAAAAAGGTAATGAATTTAGACATTAAAGAAATGGAAAAGGAATTTGATGCAATGATAGTTGAGGTTAGTGACTATGAGCGAGCACTAAAATATAATGAGATTGAGAGGAAGAACTTGCATACATTGAATGAGACTCTTATTACTGAATGTGTTGCTCAAGATGTGTTTTTCACTGCTACAAATTGTTCCATTAATGCTTCTCAATTTCATGAATTATCTGTTGCCCTGAAAGTCTCCCATGATCGTGTCATTGAGCTTGAAAAGACTAATTCTAAACTAAATGAGAAAATTGAACTGGATGATCACGACAATTTGGTTAAACATTTTTCTAAACTAGAGGTTGAGCATTTTAATTTACAACTAAAATATCAACATCTTAAAGAAAATGTCAAAACTTCAAATATCAAGACATCCTCAGATGCTCCAGAGTTTGATGCAGTTTTTCAAATTAACAAACGTGATGAATAGAATCAACCTCATTGTAACACGATCAGAAATTTGAAAGCCCAAATCTCTCAATTAAAGGGTCAAAAGAACAATGTGACTGGTTCCCAAATGCCTCCTCCTTTAGATTCTCAGAATTCTCAAACGTTTCATCTTCAAAACTTAGTAAATGCATTACAAAAGGAAAACGAAAGTTTTCTAGAAGAAAATGAAAAGGTTAAACGTCATTTCAATGAGTTATTTGAATCAATAAAGGTCACTCATAACAAAAATAACGAACAAATAGCTTCATTGCAAAAGGAAATTGAGAATCTGAAGAGGCAGGTAAAAGGGAAAATGCCAATGACCAATGGGGAGAATGGTGTATCAAAGGTTCACTCTTGTAATAAATATGCTTTGTCTGTGAAATATGTTCCCCCTCATCTTAGGAATAACAAACTTGCAATTCAAACATATTTCTCATACCTTAAGGATTGTCTAGAATGTCTCCGTGAGATTGTTGAAGAGGATAAGTTAAAGAAACCACTTGATAATGCAATTGGGCATGCATGCTTATATGCCGAACGATCTCAAGAACTTTTAGAATGCTTAAACACAATATGCCCTAAATCCTTAGGTGAGAGAGTTAATCCTTTGATTCCTTGTTCTATGCTTAGTGCCAAGCATGAAATCCATTCAATGCCCAATGTTATGAATGTGAACCTTAGTGTGCCTTCAAGTAGTTCAGATTCCAGATCTGTTAGTGCTAAGAAAGCGAAATCTAGTGTGCCTTCTAGGAGTACAAATCCCAGCACATCTAGTGTTAAGAAAGTGAACCTTAGTATGCCTGCATGTAGTTCAGATCCCAGCACATCTAAACAGGAGATGCAAAGAGTAGCAAAACCAACTAATGTTCCCATTCCCTCTACAGGAGTAATCAGTGACATTAAAGCGAGCAGGTCAAAGTCTCAAGACAATACAAGGAATGATAGGACCTCGCAAGCTAAGAATGTGCATTGGAAGAGAGTAGAAGACCAACCTAGGAACTTTAAGTTTGAGCCGAATAAAACGAATCGTGTTGATTCTAGTATTTGCCATAGGCGTACTGTAATTAATTCGAATTCTGATACTATTTGCAAACCTTGTAATGATGTCTGCTTGAATTCTGTTACTAATCATGAATGTGGTGTGAATGTTTTGTCTAAAGCTGTCAAATCTCCAGTTAACATTGTTAAAGCAAAATATCATGCTAAGAAGGCAAAAAGGCAAAGGCTAAAGAAAGTTAGAAAACAGTGGAAGCCCACAGGAAGAACATTTAGTAAGATAGGTTATCAATGGATACCTGTTGGCCATAAGGTTAATCAGACAATGCCTACTAGAAAATGGATGCCTACAGGTAGAACTATTCCCTTAAGAAGTGAACATACTTTAAATAGGGCAAATACGGACACTAGTACTGCATCTATTCATAATAACTCCATTGATTCAATTTCTGATATGAATGTTTCTATTTCTGATGTGGGTGTTCCAATCACTGTTACTAACCAAATGGAACCCATTCTTGCATGGGGATCCCAATTATCCAGTTATCCATTCTTGTCTGTGTTCAACTGCAGATCGTTCAAATCGTTCTGTGGTACCTGGACTCAGGCTGTTCCAAGCATATGACTGGAGACCGGTCGCTGCTCATGAACTTCGTGTGTAAATTCATCGGGACAGTTAGATTCGGGAATGACCATTTTGGAGCTATTATGGGTTACGGAGGTTATGTGTTTGGTAAAAGTGTGATTTCCAGGGTATATTATGTGGAAGGTCTTGGTCACAATCTGTTCTCTGTTGGTCAATTCTGTGATTCCGATATAGAAGTGGCTTTTAGAAAACATACTTGCTTCGTTAGAGAACTTGATGGTGTGGAATTATTAAGAGGTACTCGAGGTTCTAACCTATACACCATCTCTATCGATGACATGATGAAGTCCTCTCCAATCTGCTTGCTATCAAAGGCTTCTAAAACAGAGTCTTGGTTATGGCATCGTCGTCTCAATCACTTGAACTTCGGCACCATAAACAACCTTTCCAGAAAGGATCTTGTCAGAGGCTTACCCAGATTAAAATATGAAAAAGATCATCTTTGTTCAGCTTGCCAGTTGGGTAAAAGCACGAAATATGCCCACAAACCAAAACCCACAAATTCTGTAATGGAAGTTCTTCATACCCTTCATATGGATCTGTGCGGACCGATGAGAGTGCAAACGATAAATGGGAAGAAATACATTCTAGTAGTTGTTGATGACTACTCTCGATTTACTTGGGTAAAGTTTTTGAGGACAAAGGATGAAACTCCAGATGCCATCATCAAACTAATCAAACAGCTTCAGGTTCGACTCAACAATACTGTCAGAATTGTTCGAACAAACAATGGCACAGAGTTTGTCAACAAAGACTTAATTCAGTTTTATGAAAGTGTTGGAATCAGTCATCAAAGAAGTGTTCCACGAACTCCTCAACAGAACGGTGTAGTTGAAAGACGAAATTGAACTCTTGTAGAAGCCTCAAGAATAATGCTTATTTATTCGAAGGTTCCAATGTTTCTATGGGCTGAAGCCACTGCATGCTACACCTAAAATCGTTCCCTTATACACACCTCTCATGGAAAAACTCCATATGAACTTGTTCATAAATGAAAACCTGATCTCTGCTACCTTCGTGTGTTTGGTGCTTTGTGTTATCCAACAAATGACGGTCAAGATTTAGGTAAATTAAGAGCAAAAGCAGATATTGGAGTTTTTGTTGGGTATGCACCAAACAAGATGGGTTACCGAATCTACAACAAAAGAACCCGAAATATCATGGAAACAATTCATGTTACGTTCGATGAGCTGACCGGTCAAATGGCTCCTGGACAACCCAGTTCTTGACCCGCACTTCAAAACAGTCCCATTGGTTCATCCCTTGTACCAAATTTCTCTCCAGCTATTCCATATGTACCTCCAACTGAAGATGATTTGAAGAAATTGTTTGATCCGATGTTTGATGAACTCTATGAGCCAAGTGCTATTGAACTGTCAATTCCCACAACAGAGGCTGCTCATATCCCTGAGAATGAAGTCAATCCTTCAGTCTCAATATCATTAAGTCAAGAAGCACCTGTTGCTGATAACTCAGTTTCATCAACAAATCATCAATCTTTGAATGTACATCATGGAACTGTTTTTGGCGTCAATGATGAAGTTAATCCCTTTGCTACTCCTGAAGATGCTCCATTTGAAAACATATTTGCTCCTGCATCATCATCAGAACCATCTTCTTTAGGAGACATCGACTCTGCTACCTCAGTCCCTCAACAACTGCCACATGAACACCTTAGAAAATGGACTCACGATCATCCATTAGACAACATCATTGGAAATCCCTCTCGTCCAGTATCAACACGGAAACAACTTGCAACCGATGCCTTATGGTGCTTCTTCAACTCCGTACTCTCTAAGATCGAACCAAAAGATGTTAAAACTGCCATGAATGAAGATAGCTGGTTCAATGCCATGCAAGAAGAAATTCATGAGTTTGATCGACTTGATGTATGGGAATTAGTACCTGCTCCAGATTGTGCTATGATCATTGCTCTAAAATGGATCTTCAAAGTGAAACTTGATGAGCATGGTGATGTCCTATCGAACAAGGCTCGATTGGTTGCTAAAGGATACCGTCAAGAGGAGGGTATTGACTTTGAAGAATCATTTGCTCCTGTTGCTCGTATCGAGGCAATCAGAATCTTTTTGGCTAATGCTGCCAGTAAGAACATGGTAGTCTATCAGATGGATGTAAAGACGGCATTTCTGAACGGAGATTATGTATATTGTTGTACAAAACATGGATTCAATTGGCAAATTGCATAACTAGTCATTGAAATTAGGTACTACATTGTCATATTTCATAAACAAATCATGTTTCCCACTAATCAAAAGATAATGACTATAAGGTTTTATTCAAATAACCAAACACCCCATGTCAAAAAAATTTGAAAAGCTTCTCACTTGTAGGAAAACAATTTTTCATTGTTAATACAAATAGAAACGTTAAATTTTCATCACTTGCATGCTCTTGAATACTAAAGGTATTGCATAACTAATATGCATTCCCGGGTATATTCAAATGAAGCAACATTGAATTAGGAGCGTTTGGGTTATCTCATGCCGTTTGCCAAACACCCCCACTAAAAACCATTTTATGCATAAAATAAGTCGAGATAACCACAACTCCAAATCGTTTTCATATAGGCACACACTAGAACCAAAATGTTAAGTTTATTCTCATTTTTAACATGTAAATTCTTGCTCATAGGAATAACTGTCACACCCCCAAAATACCTGTTTTGCAGCGGAATGAAATACCTGGGGCGTGACTGCCATAGCATCACAATTACAGTTATATTGAACGACCTAAAGTGTCATTTTGAAATTATCGTTTGATTAAGTAAAATAATCAGAGTTTACAAAAACATAGGTCCCAAAAGATTTCCAAAAGTACCAACATGAGTTTGTTTCCATCAAACGAGAATTAAGTGCATAAATACCATGTGAGACGCGTCAACTCAACGACTCCATGCAAGCCATGATGATATGCTAAATACCTGAGATAAAACATGCTAAAAGTGTCAACACAAAGGTTGAGTGAGTTCATAAAGTTTGTGTTGTCATGAAAAACCTTTAAAGAACGTTCATGCAGCAAAGGCATTGCAAATCCATTCAGTTCCAAGTTCCGTCCATACAAAACTTGCAACTCGTGTGTTTACAACCCATTACTCAAAATGTTATAGTTTATGTTCAAGCACACATCATCAAATAAATTCACATAATAGTACATAACTTAATGTATCAATAGTCAATTGATATAGCACATAATATAGTATAGTTTCAAATAGTTCCAAGTCCGTTAGTTCATGATTGTACCAAGTCCATTACTTCAACATTATACCAAGTCCGTTAGTTCAATATTATACCAAGTCCCTTAGCTCAGCATTATCCAAGTCCGTTAGATCGTGATCATACCAAGTCAGTTATCTCAATGGTCTATGATATAGAAACTCTCAGTATGCCAATACTGTTACTTCGTATGACTAAACATTCAGTTCAGATAAACATATAGTTTGCAAATAATCATGATTGTCATAAAAGTTGTTAAAAGCATGTATCTCCTCCAAAGATAGTTCAAAACAAATAAAAGAGGGGCCATGAAACTCACGGTAATCCTTAAAAGTTTAGAGTACTTATGAAAGTAAATGAAAATAGTTGAGCATGTATCTCCCCCAAAAGTAATTCAAAACATATAAAAGTAGGGGTTATGAAACTCACGGTAATCCTTAAAAGTTTAGAGTACTTATGAAAGTATATGAAAATAGTTGAGCATGTATCTCCCCCAAAAGTAATTCAAAACATATAAAAGTAGGGGCTATGAAACTCACATGATGCAATGATTATGATGACAATAGTAGATACACTGAAATGAGGTGCAATCTCTATCTGCAACCTAATATGAATGATATGTTCTAATGTAAGTCATGAAACAATGTTGTACATGCAAATTCACATGTAATCTATACCACTTGTACATTTTTAAAAATGAAGTGTATCGCCGAAATATACGTTTATGACATCTCGTCATGTTATAAAATACTTTAAAAGTACTTGCGTTGAAACAACATCCTACGATATCCGTTTAGTAATTTATCAAGAAATTATAGTTCTTCGTCGTAAAACATTATAATTTGACAACTCATGAAAATGGCTAAGTTTGAGTGATCGTATATTATTCGTTATATCTTCGTTTGACGAACGGCTGAACATTTTGGAAAATAGAATATGCGAACTCACTTTTACTTGTAGACATCGTTTTCTCAAAAAATATTCTATCGATATGAAAAATGGCTCCAAACATGGTCACTTGCGATAACCATTTTGGTCTAGTAGAAAATATATAAGTGTTAATACTTGTGAAAATAAGTACAATAGCCATATTTCAAACGCGTGTAACTTAGTCGTTATAGCTTGGTTTTCTACGTTTAATATATCCTCGGAATCGTGATAGTATGTATTAATATATTTTTGATGAGTCGACTCTTCTAGTTCTAGTTTAGGTTTACAACTCGTTTTTTACCTATAAAAATTTCTGGACAGCATGAATATTTTCAGAAAAATAGTTTTCGTCGTTAAACTTGAAACTAACGTATCTTTTTCGTTATAAACCCGTTTTAATCCATTCAAGCGGTCACGGTTTCGATTTTAAATCTATTTTCTGAATATCTAGACCAAAATAATCCCCAGCCTACTGAAATTTCCAGATTTTACAAAATAGGACAGCCCTTAATTATATGTTGTCGAAAATGATTTTTCTAGTTCAAAGCCTGTACTAAACCATTCCAATCAACACCAAAGCTATTCTAAACCTACCATACACCTTCTTAGGGTGTCATGGGTTCCTAAACTTCACCAAAAATGATAAGGTTCATGGGAATATTAATTATAACTTACATTTTATGTTGAAAAATATATATAAAGTGGTATAAACACATGGTATACTTGCATGATTTGTTATAAGAATATAAAAATACATCAAGTAATAGTTTATAAGAGTAAGAAAAATTAGTTGAAGCTTACTTGAGTGATTGAAGAGGTTTAGAGCTTGAAAACCTAATTAATCTATAGGTTTTTATTTCAAAACCTTAACATAGATTACTAGTAATACTTGATAAACACTTGAGCTAGGAAAATTTTGATGTTCTTCTTCTCTTCAAAAGTTGGCCGAACCACAAGGATGAAAGAGAGAGAGTCTTCTTGCTTTTTCACTTCCAAATTATTGTCATGTATGTTTAATTTTTGTATATACTAACACATGTATGGAAAATATCTAGACTAAAGGACTTAAATGCATTTTTTAGTAGTAAAAATAAGTTAGTCATATGGTGACTAAGAGGGAAGTCGGCAATGGCATAAGGAGCAAGAAATTGGTGCCTTTTGTTTTATAAAATATATGTATATCTTTGATATTTTGTTAATTTAAGTATAGATATTTAGTTATTAGGTATAGAGTTAGCTAGAAATAGATTTTAACGGAACAAAATAAAATATATCGAAGTCATAAAATTATAAAAATGCATTTCTCGCAAGTATTGAGTGAATAAATAATTATCGTATAGAAATTTCGTAAACAGCCGTGAATATATATATATATATATATATATATATATATATATATATATATATATATATATATATATATATATATATACAAAATAAATTCAAATCATCGGGTAAACTAATAATATAATTTTTATAGCATTAAAATGAGTATAAAAATATATCTGGACAATTGTTGGAAGTGTCGGATCAATTATTCAAAATAAATGATCGTGCGATAGTGTTTATTTAATAAATAAATATACGTTAATGAAATATGCAAACACATGCATGAACTAATATGAAAATGATGTTACTGATGATATGTAGACTAACTCTAGTCTATATGTAATGTTCTCAATGATGTTCCATGAATACGCAGCTTAACCCTTACGGTTACGCGAATTTGATACTCGTAAACCTAGTTTACGAAAAATGATGAATAGTGAATCATGATTAACGATTTTTTTCCGGGAATGAATAGTGTTTCATGAATAGTAAAATTTTGAAATAACCTCTCAAAGTCTCAAACCGACTTCAAAAATGATGAATAGTAAAATGATGAATAGTATCCAGTGAATAGTAAATTCCCAAGATGAATAGTAAAAATTTCAAAGTTTGTAAAATGACCTGAAATTACGATTTGTCACAATAACCATGGTGGCCGCAAGATTCTATGATCACAAGGATACCCTTAACTACATTACCAAACATCACAAAACCAAGGGACTTTCCAAGGAACAAGTCGAAATCTTTAAGAGTCTAGAAACAAGGTACTTCCATGAGGGTAGAACCATTCACTCCTCTTTTGTCAACAATACCAATCTCCGTCAAGAACTAGCCGCAATTCAATTCGATTGTCTCCTTGACATCGATGAACCTATTTGTCCTAGGTTTGTGTTAGAGTTCTATGCTAGTGTCACCGGTTTCATTGATGAAGAAGATGAGTTTAGCCTTAGGTTTAGGATCAATCAAAATGACTACACCATCTCCTTAACCCAATTTTCTCAAGTGCTAGGAATTCCTAACCGAGGAACATGTGTCTACTCGGATAAGTGGTCACTCACTATCCTTGATGGAATTAATGACCGCTCTCTTCCCTACCAAACTCTTTTAGCGGATAAGGATGGCATCCTTGAGCGCCTCTTTAACCTAAGAGCCGCTCCGACCCGTGTCACCCGAAAGGGAAAGGAGGTGAACCGAGATCCATATGGAATGGAGCTCAATGAACTTAAGCCCGAATTTAAGAAATGGGAGGAACTACTTAGAGCCAACGTCATTAGCACCATAGGGACTAGGAATCATATCAACGCTTGCCTTTGTCACATGCTCTACAACTTGTCCACCCGTCAACCATTCAATTTAGCCTACTACATTGCTAGGAGAATGATTGATATTCCAACTCAAGGATCGGTTGCTCTTCCTTACGGGATGCTTCTCACCCGTCTCTATAGAGCCTTTGCACCAATTCCACCAAGCCCAAAAGGATTGCAGCTTGACTATGAGCTCATCCCTCACATCTTTGTGCCCTTGAGTGACGAGCGAGTGGCTAAGACAAAAGGCAAAAGAGCAAAACCTCCAACTCCATCATCATCATCATCAAATAGCTCCGAGGATGGTCTTCCAAATTCTCGCCTTCCACCTCATGAGTATTATGCATCTCTTCCCGAGATTGAGAATGAATCAGCGGAGTTCAAGCAAACCAATGGGATGTTCAAGTGCCTTGGTAGGATGATGAACAAGATTTACAAGAAGTTGGACAAGTGAGGGTCCTCTTAAGGAGTGTTTGGAACAAGACATTAACTTTAATGTTTGATACAATTTGCTTGATTTTAATTTGTAGGATGATAATATAACTCAAAACAATGATGTATGCTAACAATTTCATGCAGGGGGATAACACAAGTGTGTTATCAAATTTTACCCATTTTCACTTTAATGTGAAAATCGTTAGCCCTTGGTCAAAGTCTATGCTCCACTATGTTTGTATATGTGTTACTTACTTTTCCTAACTAGAAATACTTAATGTCACATGTTCTGAGCAAAATTTCAGGTTTCGAAAAAGTCCCCGACCCTTAAAAACCTGTTCTGTGGTGATTTCTGGTGTCCACAGATCAGACGGCACCAAATATTTGGTACCGTCTATTGTAAAAATTGGTACCGTCGTATCTGTACAGGCGGACCAGGCGGCACCCTTTTTGGGTTCCGCCTGTGTATTTTTTTGGTGCCGTGGATCCTACAGGTAATTTTTTGAATTTCGCTTATTTTGACATTCCAAAATACCATACATTGCTTCTAAGTTAATCTTAACTAGTTATTACCCATATTAGAACTAGTATAACACACTTAGGTACATAGGATATCCATTTCCCACCAAAATTCAAAAATTTCAAAAATCCACCAAAGGAGCCCTTTTGCATAAAGGAAGGAACCAAAAAATTGGTTCCTTGCAATCCGTGGATAGTCTGATTGTTAGGATCTCATAATCATTAGAACACATTTATTGCAAATCTTTGTCTCTTCACTTCATCCTTCTTGTATGGATTGACTTGGGTGATATGACTAGCATTAAACCCACCTCAAAATCATTAGGAACCTCATCTCTTCTATGGTTTAACATCAAATCAAACATATTTCTCCATAATTCTTCATTCCTATAAATTAAGAGCTTTTACCATGATCATCTTCACACCTTCTCAATTCTCACTATCTACTAGCAAAATGCTTAAGTCAAAATGACAAAAACTTCACCATAAACCACGCCTTGAAAGAAAACCGCTAGAATTAGCGTAAGACCTTGTTACTTTGTCAACATAAGGGATGACACAAACCTCACTTTGGCTACTCCTACACCACCTTCACAATCACCTATCATCATCACTACTCCACCACCAACAAAGACTCTTAGATCACCACCACCGGCTCCCATCCAAACATCAAAAACACCATCACCTCCAAAATTGTTAATACAAATAAACCGTAAAACTGTTTATTAATATTTTGTGATCTCTTTGTGTTTTGTTGATAACAAATATAATGTTATCTTAAGTATAATTATAAGGATACATGTTAGTTTTGTAAAGCATTTACATATATCCATTTAACTACAAAAATGTAGCAATTAAGCATTTGTTGTAATAGTTCATTAGGATGGGTAAAAATCATAACCCATGGACCATAACCCATGGATCTTAACCCATACCCAAGAAGACTAGATACAATGTATCCTTAGATACATTGAACCTAAAGCTAACCCATGGACCAACCCATAACCCATGACCTATAACCAAAAAACCCATTGGCAAAGAGGAGCGTTCCATGGATCCCTAGGATTACACTAGACGGATCCCAAGTGGAAGAGATCCGTGGGATCCGGGGGAACAGTGAAGAAGTTTGCCTATAAATAGAGAGCCATTTCTTCATTCTAACTTACCCCTCTTCTTACTAAATCTCTTAAACACTCTCATTCTCTCTAACATATAGATCACTTGATCTAGAGAGTTGTTCTTCTCTCTTTCTATTGTGATCCTCATATAGGTCCTTCTCTAAGGCGAGATCACGAGCATTCTACAAGTAATCCAAGCAAGGGGTCCTTGATTGATTTGTCACTCCGCAAGATTTCTGTAGCGAAGATCTTGTATTTGATATTTCACATATTTGTTGTGTAATAGTCGTGTTGGTTATGTCCACCGTGTTACGGACTCGGTATCTAGCTTTGTACCGGAAAAAGTGTAAGCAACGTTGTGAAGGCTTCTCCGCCAAGTGAAGGAGTTTGTTGACATAGTGCTTGAACTCTCGAGTAGGTGACTCGGGGAGTGGAGTAGGGCAAGGAAGGTATCCTTGTAGCCGAACCACTATACATCGGTTGTGTCTTTTCTTTCCCTTCGCTAGTTTTTGAAACTAACGTAAAATCGGCAAAACTATTCAACCCCCATTCTAGTTTTCCACAAAAATCTCCAACACTCATCCTATTGGAGTTATTTTCTACACCACCTACATCTCCAAACCCATTTTTGGAAGACTTGGAGGACTTGCCTCCTAGGCCAAATCATCCACCTCCACTACCATCTTTTGGTACTATTGAGCGGATTTCTCATGAGTCTCCACGACCTTCTTTTAACCCAAACGCCCCGTTAGGGCCAAGACCTCTTCTCTTCCACCCTATCCACAAGGAAATCCATGGTCCATTGTATGGGGATCAACCACTTCCTACATCAATGTCTCCTCACATAGAGGACATTGAGGAATCCATGTGGGAAGATCATCCCATAAGAGAAGAGATACAAGCCGAACTCCAACATCTCCACCAATTTTCAAATATGGTGGATTCTCATCTAAGTGATGCTATGCAAATGCAAAGTGCTTTGCTAGCCTCCATAATCACCACACCAAACACCAACACCAACACCTCCACCATTCCACCACCACAAACTCATCAACCATACTACCCTCCTAGGCATGGTTGCTCCAATTGTGAGCAAACCGCCCAAATAACCGAAAGGACCCGGGTGATGGTCCATGAGTTCCAAAAAGAAATGAGGTTCATCCTCAATCACATCCTAGAGCGCCTAAATGCTCTTTCTTATCCACCACCTCAATAGGATGGTCCTAGATTATTTCTTTTAAGCATTTTTTATTTTCTAGGATTTTTCCTTGTATTTTTTTATTTTCTAGGATAATTTCTTTTTTAGGATTTTCTCATTGTACTAAACACTTCATTATGTTCCCTTTTCATGATTCTTAAATCATGAAAAAAATGAGGAGAAATATATAGTACTTGGTTATATTTGACTTTCTAAAAAAGTCAAACTGCATACATTGACTTTCATAAAAAGTCAACATGATACTTCATTGGTAATATTTGACTTTTTGAAAAAGTCAACTGCACACTTTGACTTCCTGAAAAAGTTAACATCATGCTTCAACTAGTGAAGACTTTGACTTTCTGAAAAAGTCAACATCATGTCTATATTGGACATACTTGCATTATAATTTTTCTTTCAAGTTCTAAAACCAATATTTTTATAACTCTTGTACAATCTTTACACCTTTTATAAAAATAAAATTTATGTTTTGTCCTCAACAAAAAGGGAGAGATTGTTAATACAAATATCGTCATTAAACGTTATTTATATTTTTGATCTTTACCAAAGTTTTGTTAACGACAAAAGTAAATTTAATTTTTATAAAGCTTAAAGCTTGTCAAGTTTAATAGATATTAAAACAAGCTTTTTCAAATAATGTCTTCATCACTCAAGCATTTACATTGTGATTAATCATATCTTGATATGACTCCAAACCATAATGTATGATAGTAGTTTTTAGAATGTTTTGTTTTCTTAAAAACTAAACATTACATATGTATTTACGTATTTCTAAAAATAGAAAATAAACACATGACATCATGTGATGCATCATTGAAATCCTTAGAAGATTTCACTAGATAGTTTGTGTAGATTTAGGCTCTACATATCTTACACAATCTTGCATAGATATGGTTGACTTTGGCAAGATTTTGAGATCTTGCTGTCAGACCTCGGCGGCACCAAATATCAACATGGGCGGAACCCTTTCTTTGGCTATAAATAGCAAAGCCAAACCAAGTAGTTTTTCATCCCTTTCTATCATACTCTCATACATTCCTTATCTCTAACCTTTCTAATTCAGTTACATATCATATTAGTGATCTCTTTTGTAGCAAAGAAGATCAAGTCACATTTGAGCTTCAACGAGAAGTTGGAAGTCTTTTTTGTTTGTTCTTGTATGATCTCGTGTTGATTCATACTTCATTGTTGTACCAAACCATCATAATCTTGTGAGTGTGGTTAGTAATTTAGTCCTTAAAATACATTGTGTGTGGGAGTGGTTGTACCCTTGAAAAGAACTCAACATTTAGCTTAGTGTCGGAAATAGTGTGTAAGCGAAGTGTAAAGGTTTCTCCACCGGTGAAAGGAGCTTGTTGACTAGTGAAGTTAAACTCTCGAGTGTGAGACTCGGGGAGTGGAGTAGGGCAAGGAAAAAGAGTCCTTGTAGACCGAACCACTATAAACAACTTGTTGTGGTTTGATTGTTTCTTTCCTTATCTACTCTTTATATATTGTTTACATATTTCACTAACATATCTAAGATCAATATCAATTGATCTTTCAATAAGTTTCAAAACAAAGTTTTTAATTGGTAAACTATTCAACCCCCTTCTAGTTTTCCACAACCTAAATCCTTAAACCTCGGTCCATCCTCGCCCTCCTTAACATTCCCATTAACACTGTCATCATTTAATAAACTATTCGGCTTCATAGGACTTGATTTAACGTACGTATTCGTAACACTTGTATTTTTCTTCATCAAATCAGTTTCTTTATCACTATTATTAACAACTTCACACTCAACATTTTTCTTATGTTTTGTGTACTTGCCTCTTAGCATTTTCTTTGATAAATCAAGCTTCGGCTCCTCGTTTTCTCCCAGGTTCAAAACCACACTTACATTTTTCGGTTCATCAAATTCAGATTTGGACTCCAAAACTGAAGAATCCGAAGATGCTAGAACCATTAGTCTACGTTTAAGCTCATTGATATTGCTGTTGGTGGTTGTGGTTATGAATGCTAGGGTTCTGTTAACCATTATTTCGAATCCTTGTTTATCGTGACTGTATTCTGTAAATTTAATGAGAAAAATTGAGATGATTTTATCGTCCTAGGCCGAAGTTTCGCCATAGTGTTCGCGTATACGTCGCAGAAGAAGTAACTCATGTATCGATAACTGTGCTGCACGTTCACCTGATTTTACCATGTTATATTTGGTTGAAGAGGAAACAAGTTTGTATGATGACTGATGAGAGGAAAATTGCATCATTACGGTTTTTGAGCTTTTATACCTTTGGACGTGAGGTCTATACTATTTCCTTTTCACTATATTTTTCAGTGTTTTGATAATCATAACTTAATTTTGTTTAGAAAACTAGAGGAGTATCCTTGCATAGTGACTGAAATTTTTAGCGCAAAATAACTATAGTTACGATATTGTGGTGAAGTGTTTTGTTTAATGTTTAGCTTTATTATATATAGCGACAAATAACATTCCAAAATTAAAACCTTCCATGAATTCTTATCTTGGCTAGAAGCTTTTTTCGATAATAATATGAAGCTCCGGGTCATTCATTTTCTATTACTACTTATAAATTATGAATGTTGTTACCTATATATTATACCCTTTGTATAAATGAAAAGATCAAGCATATCTTTACTACTATTTACTTTGTGTAACACATGGTTTTCAAGCAAGTTTGATTTTACATAAAATAAAAGAAGAAGATCAAAGAACACACAGGTTCGTCTTTAGTTCTAAGTCTAACTTCTAACACCTTGTGATAATTCCACCTAAAAAAAAGCATATCTTTACTGCTATTGTACTTTGCTCTAACAATAATAATGGCAAGTTAACACATGGTTGCTCCTTAAAATTTTAGGGTAAAAGCTATAAATATTCTATGTACTTTTAATTATAACTCATTATTATTTCTCTACTTCATTAATTCTTATAATAGTGAACTAAAATTGTTTTGTTAAAGGTATTTTGATCATTTATCAAATCTTCATCTCCAACATCTCCTAACTCAGGCAAAGCGCCATTGATTCCGGATAAAACCCCAATTTTTGGCCGAACACCATTTTTTCCGGCAAATTAAATACCAATTTTCCAAAAAAAAACACTATTTTTTTCCTTTTAGCCACCACCAATTCGTAGAAACACAGACTTCCAAATGTATCAACAATATTTAATACATATACATACGTGAATGGGGATCTATTGCAAAGTGTGATAAAATTAAAAAGTGTAGAAAGCCATTCATAGTGTGACACGTGTCCCCCACCCTAATTTATACATAAAATTCGTCCAGGGGTAATATGGTCTTTTGATCCGTTTTTTCTTTTTCCACCTCAAATTTCAAACGCACGTATCTCTTAAACAATAAACTTTTAGAAAAAACCGATTTCACCATAATTTATAAAAGTTAATCCTCTTTAATTTGTTATAAATTTTGTTAAAAATTTTGAAACTTTTTTTTAACATATCAAATGGGTGTTAATTTTCTTATTTTTTGAGCATTTTCATCCCTATTTTTTACCCTCATAAATGTCGATTCCTAAAAAACTTAAAGCATGAAAGTTATAGATTTTCGTTCACTCTTTACACAGATTTTTGAATCACTCGAATCCCATGTCATATGAGTAAGATATCACCCGTCAAAAATAACTTTTTACTCATATTTGTTGCACACAAGGTGTTTGATGAAATGTCTAACTTAGATTTTTAGTGTTAAAATTGCGTCAAATGCTCTAATTTTTTTACCACAACGCATTATTAATCATTTTATTAATGTAAGATTCAAAAATTGAGGTTTTTTAACAGTTAATTTTCTTAAAGAAATGTATGTTTTGTTCATCAGTTAATCTTTGTTCATCAGTTAGTCTTTGTTCACCAGTTAATCCTGTTCATCAGTTAGTATTGTTCATCAATTAGTCTTTGTTCATTAATAATCTTGTTCAAGACTGATGAGGTGATGGATAATATTAACTGATGAACAAGACATACTTCTGTTCATCAAAACGAGATTTTGTTCATCATCTGCATGTCTTCCCATTTTACTTGTGTTCATCAATATCACCAGTTAGTTTTTATTCATTAGTTAACCTTTTTCATCAGTTCGTATTAACTGATGAACAGGACATACTTCTGATGAACAAAAACTAATGAACAATATTTAATGATAAAACATGATGAATAATAACTGACACTAACTGATGAACAAAAAACAATAACTGATGAACAAAAACATGTTGGAAAACAATCGACACTAACTGATGAACGAAAACAAGTTGAAAAACAACCGACACTAACTGATGGACAAAACAACCTAATAATGCATTTTTTATTATTTAGTCTTTTTCATCAGTATTTTTTTTAAAAATAAATAGTAATGTTCATTAGTTCATTAGTTATTTTTGATATTGTTCATCAGTTATTTTTCATAATGTTCAGCAGTTATTTTGATAGTATTCAATTGTTGTCTAAAAGAAATCGCAATGTTCATATTGTGGAAAACTAGAAGGGGGGTTGAATAGTTTTACCAATTAAAACTTGTTTTAAACTATTTAGATCGACTTATGTCAATCTATTTGGATGTGTATTGGATGTTGATAAACAAACATATAGAAATATAAATATGTAATGAAAAGATAAAGAGTAAGAATCACAAAACCACAACGCGAGTATTTATAGTGGTTCGGCTACAAGGACACCTTCCTTGCCCTACTCCACTCCTCAAGTCACCTACTCGAGAGTTCGTAATCACTACACAACACCGAATCCCTATGGTGGAGAAACCTTCACAACGTTGCCGGTACAAGGCTAGATACCGGGTCCTTTTCACCAAGGAGAACCAATCCTATCACAACGTCGCCTACCCTTTATCCGTTACTAGGCTAGATACCGAGTTCCATTACAATGGAGGAACTACTACCCAACACTACGCCAATCACCTAACCCCAAAGGATATCTACTCCTTATAATATCAACAAGGATAACAATATCCTTTGACCCAATACTAATCTATCTTGTACATCGAATCACACCATATCGAATGTACATCTTAGGTACCTTTCAGTAATGCCTTTAACTAGATCTTCAAGACACCCTTCACTAATGTCTTGTGACTTGACTTCTAGGCACCCTTCACTAATGCCTACAATATGGACGATCGACACCCTTCACTAATGTCTTCGTCTTGACACTTGAGACATCTTTCACTAATGTCTTCAACGCTACACTTCTTAGAGAAAGAATCATCAACAAGATAACTTCAGTAGTCTTGATGATGAGGAAGCATGGCAACTCATGGACTTGAGCTTGCTTGACTTCAAAGGTGGTGATCTCGCCTTTAATAGGAACCTAGAGAATCACACAAAAACAAAACTACATACATAGATCACTTGGATCTGGTGTTAGAGAGTTTTTAACTCAAAGAGAAAATATGTGAGAAAGGGGTGAGAAACAATGAATAAATGGCTCACTATTTATAGAGAGAAAATGTCTACTGTTCCACGGATCCCACGGATCCCTCCCTCAAGGGATCCGTCTAGTGTAAAGCTAGTGATCTGTGGGACGCTCCTCTTTGCCCATGGGTATTTTGGTTATGGGTCATGGGTCATGGGTTATGGGTTGATCCATGGGTTTCTTATTAGATACAATGTATCTCATGAGTTCAATGTACCTAGTCAAATGGGTATGGGTCAATACCATGGGTTATGGGTTTTTCCATGGGTTGTAGTTTTTACCCATTTATATGATATATACTAGTTGTGTATATAATTTTCCCAATATGTAAACACTAGTTGTTGTAGATATATATTACTAAATCATAAAATCACTTATACTTGTTTTAGTGTTTTATGTGAGAATGTAAGTGTGTTAGAAAACTATTGGCTCAAGCTATTTAGATACAATGTATCTAATAGATGCAATGCATCTAGTCAAATGGGTATGGGTCAATACCATGGGTTATAGATATGCTCCATGGGTTGTAGTTTTTACCCATTTATAATACATACTAGTTATGTATATATTTGCCCAATATGTAAACACTAGTTGTTGTACATATGTATTACTAAATCATAAAATCACGTATACTTGCTTTAGTGTTTTATGTGAAAATGTAAATGTGTTAGAAAACTATTGGCTCAAGCTATTTACGTATTTTATCTGTTTCGTTAAAATGATTTTACGTTTGTTATCGACAAAACATTAGAAAATCGTAAAATATAAATAAACTTTTTGCGGCTTATTTGTATTAACAATCTCCCCCTTTTTGTTGATGACAAAACACAAAATTATTTTAAGGAAAAGCTAAAATTCGTAAAAGTTTGAATTTGTAGTTTTTACTTTCTTCTCCCCCTTTTTGTCGAAACAAAAAAGAGATTCGAAAATAAACTAACACATTGTTTTAGGAAAAACATGTGAGAAAAAGAAAAGAAAACTAATATAGAGAGCAAGTAACGGGAAAAGATCTCGTCTTAACTCCCCCTTGACGAGTCCATCCCTATGTGAGGGCGTCAAGAAAAATAATACTAAGCTAGTTCATTTGCAACTAAGTTTGCAAAATATTTCGTCTATGTGACGAATATGCTCCCCCTTGATGATTGCAACTTTGCAAAGGGACGTCATTAAATGTAATCCTAATATTGCAAGTGATTTTGCAATGTATTGCTTTGACACAAAGCTCCCCCTATCTTTAGGGTGTCAAAGTCTTCATGTGTAAATTGAATAACTACAAAACAAAGGTTAGAAAACAAGTATAATGCATAATTTCCTGCAAATATGACTCAAGTTAGTAGAAAATTAGTTTTCTGTTGCACGGATCCTACGGTTCCCTTCTTTGGGGGATCTGTCTAGGCAAATATCAGGGATCCGTCTGGCTGATGACTAAATTCAGCAATGGTGATATAACAGATAATGTTAACATCAAAGTGAGATATGTATTATACAACATAATCATATACTCAGAAATATAGCAAGTATCATGTAATTTCATTTAATAAAACTAGAGGTATGATATACATGACTCTAAAAACTAAGAAAAATGAACGATACATGACTTGGAATTACTAGACTTATCTAAGTAACGCTTGATACTAGGACACCATTAAAATCCTCTAGCTCAAGTTTTTTTAGGTTTAATCTCGTCGAAACGTTCGAGGAGGTGATAGAACATGAAACGTTGATCTTCCCGTACTTCATGTATCAAACTTTCAACATGTTGACAATGATAACAATCTTTTTCATGGCTAGGTAGTGGTGGTGGAAGAAAAGAAATCGCTTGATGCAAAGGATCAAGTGAAGTGGGTTGGGGAGCCTCAAATGACAGAGGGATTGGTGGAGGCGCATTTTGTAACATATTGGATTTCACAAACACATCATATCATAAGCACAAGTAGGCGTATAAGGTGAGGTTTTAGAGAGAGAAAGAGTTAGAGGTTTGGGAACTTAGTGAGAGAAAGTAAAAGTATAATTATGAGCTTCAACTCTCTACCGAGGTAGAGAGTATTTATAGTCTTACACAAATCGCCACCTACGGGCTGTGGATCAGGCATACAGTGGGAAAAGACCCGTCCGTCCTCCACGGTGTTACTTAACTAAATACTACTAAACATTAAATAATCTACGACTACGAGCTTTCTAACGATTACATATACTTGAGGTGACCGACTCTTTAATAACTGGATTTACTAAATCCTAACAATCTCCCCCTAAGGGAGGTCACCTCAAAAATACATAGAATACAAACAGATATTACAATAATATTGTTCTTGAATTCTTGTTAATGTTCCTTTCTCTGAATCTCGTTGTCATTGATTCATCATTGTTGCATGTTTGGTTAATCCAAGTGGAGGTCTTTAACTGATCCACGTGATAATGAGTTTTGAGCCAGCTTTAAGATCATCAGCTAACATAAATCTCTGACTCATCCATTGTGGCGTTGGTATTATGTGATGTTGTGACATTTGGACCGACATGCTCACATTCTGGATCATGATATATTCTCATCAGAGTAGCGGAAGCTTTAGTTGATTCATGATATTGGCAGCAGCGTAGCAGAAGCATAGAGTGAAAA
This sequence comes from Chrysanthemum seticuspe, assembly GCA_019973895.1. Classification (NCBI taxonomy): domain Eukaryota; kingdom Viridiplantae; phylum Streptophyta; class Magnoliopsida; order Asterales; family Asteraceae; genus Chrysanthemum; species Chrysanthemum seticuspe. The sequence goes on from BPTQ01000009.1 coordinate 228,017,573, forward strand.
TATCAGAGTCATTGATGCACTAATCATGAATTCTTTAGAAATGAATGTGTTGTGTGAGCATGCGGCTATGGATTGACCGCTTCATTCTGATCAGCTGCAAACGTCAGGCGTACCTGCATACAACAGTTAGCAATAAAGCCCACGAAAGTGTCTTTGATCACTTTCGTTGAATTGAGGTACATGCCCCACGGTTCCCCGTTATTCAGTACAAGTACTGCCTGTGATCAGGTATAATTCCGAAGAATTTCCTTGACAGGGTTTCGCAGTTGCTCTAGCTGTTCTCAAACCGGAACGTCTCAAAGAAGACAACACGGAGTGAGTGAACCAGCGAATTGAGATTCACTGATTGATGAAAAGAGATTTGAAAAACAATCGTGTACCGCTCAATAGAAATTGTTTTTGCAATACAACGAAGGTTTTTAATAAAAATCAATTATCAATCATAAACACCTTTTATTTTGAAATATTAGTACACAGTCGATGTGCTAAAGAAAAGAGTTTTTAAGCACAACGACCGGTTTTTCAAAGGTATCCGTCAATCCATAACCTGAACCAGGATTGATTCATAATTATGAATCGCCCCATTGTTTCTGTTCAGTTGTCACATTGTTGATCTATTGGATAGATCTCACATGCCACCCACTAGGAGCTTGTTTGATGTTGGCTCCAGAAGGCTTTCCATCTTCATTGTGAAAATGTTTGCATATCACTCAGATGTTTTGGCAATACCACAAGGATAATGCGTAGGACTCATAAGATATAATCTCTCTTTCCACATTGTGTGAAACAGAGAGTCTTCATTGACAGTGTCCTAATGATATTTATTTGATGATCTCGTGGCTCTAGACTCAATTGTGCATATTTGGTACCTACGCCGGAGACTAGGGAGAGGGTCTCCTTCTTCAATATCAATGAACTCTAAGAGAAAGTCGATAGATAATGTCGGTTCCTCGTGAGAATGAAACAAGTCCTTTTAAGAAGAACTTGAGTAGCTTGGGAAGTTGTAGTGCAGTGTGTCACTTGGTCCATGACGTCTTGTCTTCAATACCGATGTTACCTTGGTAACCACCAGTAGCATATGAATTGAACCCGGTTTCTGCCCTAAGGTTGAATAATTGGAGGGCTATTTCTTTTCACCCCTTTATCACATTTAATTCTTTTTCATTCTTCAACCCCTTCAGTGCTTACCGAGACTTCATTACTAGAACCTTGTTGGGTTTATTCCAGTTCTAGCTCTATCTCAGTCCGCACTATTCCCATATCTCACTTTTCTCCTTTTTTCATCATACCTAAGGACTCTACACTATCTAGTGGATTGTCCCTGGGTAGATCCCTCCGGTTCTGGCGGATCATGGGAACAAATACCTAACCTTATCATCCTTATATCACCATACATAAAGTAAATTTGGTCGGTCTATTTGGTATTGTTCATCTGCCATTGGAACCAATCGAAAGCCATTTGAAAACCAATCCAGATACTTGTGATATATTATCAAAGCATTTTGTACCTGAATTGTTTTTTATATTTTTAGAAAAAGAGCTCCCCCTCAACATGTGCATCATGTATTTGAAATCGTTTTAGCACACGGAGGCAAGAGGAAGGATTAACTTCTTTGATTACCATTTTCTAAAAGATAACAACATCACTTCCCTGATTAACTCAAGTAGATAAAGCATATTGGGGAAGGATGAGGTTTTCAAAATTTTTCTCCCCCTCAATATGTGCCTCAAGGTTGGAAAGAGTTTTGCGCATACTAGAGGGAATCTGCACTTAGATACAAATCAATCACGTTTCAATTCTTTGTGGTTTAAAATAGATGCTCCCCCTCAACATGTGCATGGAAAATTTGAAATCGTTTGGCACATGTGGGGAGGAAAGCTTGCTAAACACTTATGAAACCATTTATCAAATTATCAGTTAATCCAATTTAAATCACAAATTCTCCCCCGATCACAATTTTCAAATCATTTGAGATTTGTGATCTCTGTAGATTTAAATTGATTTTGAAAGCTTTCGAGGAGAATTGTGACTTGATTATGAAAACATTTTAACTGATAAGGATCGGATTTTGAGACTTTACACTCCATTGGTTAAACATGCATGATTATCTTTTGAAAACAATTGAATGACAAACAACCTTTTGATTTAATTGAAATCATTCTCCCCCTCAATCAATGACATAAGTTGTTGATTGAGAGATAGATATTTTTTTGACAAACGTAAAGACCAGATGATTTTCAAAAAATAGAGTCCGAGTTATTTTTCAAAGCAATTAGCTTTCATTAGAGATAGAATCAGAGCATGAGATTTGAAAACCAAGATAAAGCATGGCTCTGTTCTTTCATTGAAAAGCGGGTTACTGCCTGAAATGACAATAGACCATAGTTTCACTTTCTCCAAATTTTTTTTTTTTTTTTTTTTTTTTTGAAAATTCAAACAATATCTAAAGTCACGTGTCATTCTTTGAATGACATCACAAAGACCGTAGATATTTTCGAATCGAGAAAAACATGACAAAAAGACAATTTTTTTTTTTGAAAATTTTTCAAGATTTTTCAAACTTTTTATGGATTTTTTAAAGTTTTATATTTTTCTAATTGCTTTTTGAAGGTTTTGTAATTTTGTATTTTGTTTTTCGAATAAGTATTTACAAGAGATGGATGAAGAAAGACCTTTACTCCTCGTCTTCCTCTTGAAGATGTTTGAGTGTTTCCGGTAGAAGACTCTTTAGACCAAGTCGTGGGAGGATAAACTCAAAACGTTCTCTAGGAAGAGCTTTGGTGAAGATGCCTGCTAACTGGTATTCAGTCCTTACAAAATAGAGTTCCACCACACCGTTTTCTACTTGATCCCTGATGAAATGATGTCGAATGTCGATGTGCTTTGCTCTTGAGTGTTGAACGTTGTTGCATGAGAGAGCAATAGCACTTTTATTATCACAGTACAGAGGGATTTTGTTGAATTCAAAGCCATAGTTAGATAATTGGGATCTCATCCATAGGATTTGAGCACAACAAGATGACATGGCTATGTATTCAGCCTCTGTAGAGGAAATAGAAGTACTCATTTGCTTCTTTGAAGACCAGCTCACAAGCTTATCACCCAGAAACTGAGCACCTCCAGACGTACTTCGACGTGTATCTTGACATCCTGCATGATCAGCATCTGCATAGGCTGTTAGTGACATATCGGTGTCCTTCGGGTACCGAAGTCCCATATTGATGGTTCCTTGGAGATATCGAAAGACCCGTTTAACCGCTTCAAGGTGCTTTTTGGTAGGCTTAGCCTGATATCTAGCACACATGCAAACATCGAACAAAATGTCTGGTCTACTGGTTGTGAGGTACATCAGGGATCCGATCATACTACGATATTTTGTTTGGTCTACCATGATCCCTGAGTGGTCCTCATCCAGTTTAGTACGCTCTATCATGGGAGTGTCAACAGGGTCACTAGAATCAAATCCAAATTTCTTTAAAATCTCATTTGCATATTTAGATTGATTTATAAAAATGCCTCTGGGACTTTGTGAAATTTGTAATCCCAAGAAAAATGACATTTGTCCCATCATTGACATTTGAAATTTGGAACCCATTTCATTTGAAAAACGATCACATTCATTGGGGTCAGTCGAGGCAAAAATAATATCATCAACATATATTTGAACGTGAATTAAATGTTTGCCTGACTTTCTGGTGAACAATGTCGGATCAATTGCTCCTTTGCTGAATCCAGTAGATAGAAGAAACTTTGATAGTGTATCATACCATGCCCTTGGAGCTTGCTTCAAGCCGTAAAGAGCCTTCTTCAAATGATAGACGTGAGTAGGATGCTCTGGATTCACAAAGCCTTCAGGTTGGCTGACGTATATGACTTCTTTAAGATCTTCGTTAAGAAAAGACGTCTTTACATCCATCTGATAGACTACCATGTTCTTACTTGCAGCATTAGCCAAGAAGATTCCGATTGCCTCGATACGAGCAACATGAGCAAATGATTCTTCAAAGTCAATACCCTCCTCTTGACGGTATCCTTTTGCAACCAATCGATCCTTGTTCTTTAAAACATCACCATGCTCATCAAGTTTCACTTTGAAGATCCACTTTAAAGCAATGATCATAGCACAATCTGGAGCAGGTACTAATTCCCATACATCTAGTCGATCAAACTCTTGAATTTCTTCTTGCATGGCATTGAACCAGTTGTCTTCACTCATGGCAGTTTTAACATCTTTTGGTTCGACCTTAGAGAGTATGGAGTTGAAGAAGCACCATAAGGCATCGGTTGCAAGTTGTTTCCGTGTGGATACTGGATGAGAGGGGTTTCCAATGATATTGTCCAATGGATGATCATGTGTCCATTTTCTAAGGTGTTCATGTGGTTGTTGTTGAGGAACTAACGTAGCAGAGTCGATATCTCCTGATGAAGATGGTTCTGATGATGATTCAGGAGCAAATACGTTTTCAAATGGAGCATCTTCGGGAGTAGCAAAGGGATTAACTTCATCATGGGTGCCGAAAACAATTCCATGATGTACATTCGATGATTGATGATTTGTTGATGAGACAGCGTGATCAGCAGCAGGCACTTCTTGACTTAATGATATTGAAATTAAAGGGTTGACTTCATTGACAGGGATAGGAGCAGCCTCTGTTGATGGAATTAACATTTCATTAGCATTTGGCTCATAGTGTTCATCAAACATTGGATCAAACAATTTCTTTAAATCATCTTCTGATGGAGGTACATAAGGAGTTGCTAGAGAGGGATTAGAGACAAGAGTAGAACTGATAGGACTACTTGATGAAGGTTGAGATGCGGGTCCAGAACTGGATTGTCCTGGAGCCATTTTCCCGGACAGCTCATCGAACGTGACGTGAATAGTTTCCATGATATCTCGAGTTCTTTTGTTGTAGATTCGGTAACCCTTCTGGTTTGATGCATAACCTACAAAAACTCCAATGTCCGCCTTAGCTCTTAATTTACCTAAATCTTGACCGTCATTCGTTGGGTAGCACAAAGCACCAAAAACATGAAGGTAGGAGAGATCAGGTTTTCGTTTATGGACAAGTTCATATGGAGTTTTTCCATGAGAGGTATGTATAAGGGAACGATTTTGGGTGTAGCAAGCAGTGGCAATGGCTTCAGCCCATAGAAACATTGGAACCTTTGAATAAATTAGCATTGTTCTTGCGGCTTCCACAAGAGTTCGATTTCGTCTTTCAACTACACCGTTATGTTGAGGAGTTCGTGGAACACTTCTTTGATGACTGATCCCAACACTTTCATAAAACTGAATTAAGTCTTTGTTAACAAACTTTGTGCCATTGTCTGTTCAAACAATTCTAACAGTATTGTTGAGTCGAACCTAAAGCTGTTTGATAAGTTTGATGATGACATCTGGAGTTTCATCCTTTGTCCTTAAAAACTTTACCCAAGTAAATCGAGAGTAGTCATCAACAATGACTAGAATGTATTTCTTCCCACTTATCGTTTGCACTCTCATTGGTCCGCACAGATCCATATGAAGGGTATGAAGAACTTCCATTACTGAGTTTGTGGGTTTTGGTTTGTGGGCATATTTCGTGCTTTTACCCAATTGGCAAGCTGAGCAAAGATGATCTTTTCATATTTTAATCTGGGTAAGCCTCTGACAAGGTCCTTTCTGGAAAGGTTATTAATGGTGCCGAAGTTCAAGTGATTGAGACGACGATGCCATAACCATGACTTTGTTTCCGAAGCCTTTGACAACAAGCAGATTGGAGAGGACTTCATCATGTCTGCGATAGAGATGGTGCATAGATTTGAACCACGGGTTCCTTTTAATAGTTCCACACCATCGAGTTCTCTAACGAAACAAGTATGTTTTCTAAATGCCACTTCTAGATCAGAATCACAGAATTAACCAATAGAAAACAAGTTATGACCAAGACCTTCAACATAATATACCCTGGAGATTACACTTTTGCCAACTACCTAGTCACCATAACCCATAATTGCTCCAAAATGGTCATTCCCGAATCTAACTGTCCCGATGAATTTACTCACGAAGTTCATGAGCCGCGAGCGATCTCCAGTCATATGCTTGGAACAGCCTGAGTCCAGGTACCACAGAACGATTTGAACGATCTGCAGTTGAACACAGACAAGAATGGATAACTGGAAAATTGGGAACCCCATGCAATAATGGGTTCCACTTGGTTAGTAACAGTGATTGGAACACCCACATCAGAAGTAGAAACAATGGAATCATCAGAAATAGATGCAGTGCTAGTGTCCGTATTTGACCTATTCAAAGTGTGTTCACTTCTTAGGGGAATAGTTCTACCAGTAGGCATCCATTTTCTAGTGGGCATTGTCTTAGCAAATTGAGGGCAAAACTCATTAACCTTACGGCCAGTAGGTATCCATTGATAACCTATATTACTAAATATTCTTCCTGTGGGTTTCCACTGTTTTCTAACTTTCTTTCGCCTTTGCCTTTTAGCCTTCTTAGCTTGATTTTTAACATTAACAGTTTTAACAAGGCATTTGACAGCATTAGACAAATCATTCACACCACATTCATGATTAGTAACAGAAATCAAGCAGTCATCATTACATGGTTTGCGAATAGTAGCAGAATTCGAATTAATTACAGTACTCTTATAGCTAATACTAGAATCAACACGATTCGTTTTATTCAACTCAAACTTAATATTCCTAGGGTGATCTTCTACTCTCTTCCAATGCACATTCTTAGCTTGCGAGGTCCTATCTTGCTTGGTATTGCCTGGAGGCTTTGACCCGCTTGCTTTAATGTCACTGATTACTCCTGTAGAGGGAATTATGGGAACATTAGTTGGTTGATCTACTTTTTGCATTCCTAAATTAGAAGTGCATGGATCTGAACTACTTGAAGGCACATTAGTGTTTACTTTCTTAAAACTGGGCATAGAATGGTTTGTATGCTTGGCACTAGGCATAGAACAAGGCGTCACAGCTTTACCTTTCGCACCTGAGGATTTGGGACATGTTGCTATTAAACATTCTAGCAACTCTAGAGATCGTTTGGCCTGAATGCAAGCAAACCTAATTTCTCTATCAAGAGGCTTATTTATGAAATCCTCTTCCACAATCTCACGGAGACATTCTAGACTATCCTTAAGGTGAGCACAATAGTTATGAAACACAGGTTCATTATTCCTAAGATGAGGAGGAATGTATTTAACAGTCACAGTATATTTGCAGTCTGGGGATGACTTTGATGCAACATTCTCATTAAAAACAAGTGGTAGTTTCCCTTTTTCCTGACTCCTCATATTCTCAATTTCTTTTTGTAAAGACATTATTTTTCGTTGTTTTTGTCACGAGTGACTTTCATTGAATCATATAACTCTTTAAAGTGTCGTTTAACTTTTTCATTTTCTTCTAGAAAACTCTCGTTTTCTTTTTGTAAAGCATTAACCAAGTTTTGAAGATGAAAAGTTTGAGAATACTGAGAATCTAAAGGAGGAGGCATTTGGGAGCCAGTCACATTGTTCTTTTCACCCTTTAATTGAGAAATTTGGGCTTTCAACTTTCTGATCATGTTACAATGAGCTTGAATCTGTTCGTCACGTTTGTTTATCTGAAAAACTGCATCAAACTCTGGAACATCTGAGGATGTCTTGATATTTGAGGTTTTGACATTTTCTTTAAGATGTTGATATTTTAGTTGTAAATCAAAATGTTCAACTTCTAGTTTAGAAAGATGTTTTACCAAATTATCGTGATCATCCTGATCAATTTTCTCATTTAGTTCTGAGTTTTTGTTTTCAAGCTCAATGACACGATCATGTGAAACTTTCAATGCAATAGATAATTCATGAAATCGAGAAGCAGTAATAGAGTGCTTAGTAACAGTATAAAACACATCTTGAGCAACACAACTCGAAATCAAATTCTCATTTAAGATGTGCAAGTTCTTCCTTTCAACTTCATTATATTTGAGTTCCTGTTCATAATTATTGACCTCTACAATCATTGCATCAAATTCCTTTTCCATTTCTTTAATATCTGAATTTATCCCTTTTTGAAGACTCTCAAATTGACCTTTTAATTGTTTAAAGAAAGGCATGACCTCAGTTAAATAGCATTCTTTAGTTTGCTCAAAACCCCTTTCCCCCTCAGTTATCCTAGTAGGTGTGATTCTCTTCTTACACGTTTTCTCAAAATCAACAAACAGCTGATAAACAACATACAGGCTGATTAAGGTCTTGCTATTAGTGGCAATAGATCTAGAAACTAAATGCATTGGTGTATTAGGAGGATACACAGTTGCTTTAGGGGATTTCCTACAAGGGGGATTCTTTTCAACAAGATTTTCAGCTTTTTGCATATCCATATCCTTTTTCCAGAACACTTGTTCAGGGGTTAATAGATTCTGAGGCTTAAACATGTTTAAGGATATCCAATTTTCCTTAGTGTAATCATGGGGTTTGATCGTTATTGTTAGCCTTAATAGTTTTATTAGAAGTGATGGTCATTCACATTTAGGAACTTTGTATCGTGTGTTAGATATCGTGATAGAATAGTCAACTGGCTCGTGGATTGGACCAAGCTAAATGGCTAATAGTTGAGACTTGCTAGCCGTTTATAAGCTTAAGCTTGTCAAATCTAAAGCCCAATCCAAGTCCACGAAAAGCCCAAGCAAAGCCTTTAGGGTTTTAAGTTGCTTGTACTATAAATACCCCTCAAGTATGTCATTTGAGGGGTGTGCTTGAAAGTGTGTGTGTGTGTGTGTGTTTTCTCTCTCAAGGAATATACAACTTATTGTTTGCATATCTTATCATCACATACACGGATTGTATATCATCAAGTCACCAAACATCTTTATCTTTTCTTTCTTTATACGCATAGTATTTGTGTTGGGTTTCACGAGTTCCACGCATAACTTTGGTTAACGTGGGTATTACGTGATAAGGTTGATATATCGTAGTGGTCCTACAATTGGTATCAATCGCCTAACAACGGTTTAGGAGTGTTTGTGTTTGTTTTGAAGGGTTACGCTTAAAGCTCACGTTTTACATATTTGTCACGCTTAAAGCTTGAATTTTTGCACTCAAAAATTCAAGATTCTTGTGGTTTAAGGTTTATTTGGTGCTAAAGTTTCAGTTTTTTGCAAAAAGTTTGAAGCTTTACGTGTTTTTCTTCATTTTTAAGCTCGTATTTGGTTTATTGGTCATTTCTACTCGTAACTTTTCTATGCACTTTCGGTGAAAAAGGTCAACATTTTTGGGTTATTCGAGTGTTTTTAAGGCTATCTGGGTAAAAGAAATCATTTGAATCGTTGGAAATTTCTTACGAGTAGAAGTCAAAAAGTCAAAACCCTAGTTTTCTACTCGTAACTTTTTGGTGAAGAATCTTCGTGCTATAACTGTTACTCAGTGCTTCCCTCACTTGGATAAGTGTGTGGAACACTTCGACTTGTGGATATCTCTTACGCTGTGACAGTGTAAAGGATTTTTGGTTCTTAACCATAGTTTACGCATAAGCTAAAAGCTTACGAGTAACTCTACGCATAACTTCAAAATTACGCGTAAGGTTTACGAGTAACTTTTTGTCTACGCATAAGCCTAAGGTTACGCGTAAGATACTTTCTACGCATAAGGTTTCTACGCCTAAGGTTCCTACGCATAAGGTTTCTACGCATAAGGTTTCTACGCATAAGCTTCCTACGCATAAGATCCTACGCATAAGCACCAGATCCTACGCCTAAGCCTCGTCTACTCGTAACTTCGTGTTTCTACGCCTAAGCTCTTCATTTTCAAAAAAAAAAAAAAAAAAAAAAAATCAAATTTTTGGGCGTGAAAACTTGAGTAAAATTTAAATTTTTGAGGAGACTAAACGTTCAATTTTTACGCGAGATTCAAATTTTGGTTTAACTGTGAAAATTTTGGTCAAAAATTCAAATTTTTGGGCCTAAATTCAAATTTTTCGGGTCAAATTTGGCGTCAAAATTGTCATAACTCAAATTTTTCATACCACCTTAGAATTGATTTTTATAGTGAATTTCAAATTTTGGGCGAAAATTTTTTAAGAACCGAGTTTACGAGTACGACTTTCAGAAACACCTCAACCGAGCTTAATCCTCATCAACCACAACTCCTTTATCGTTGAATCGATCCTACATCAACTTTATCAGATCATACCTTCATCAATGGCTACTCAACAAGACATTCATGCAGCCGGTGCCGAAAACCGACCTCCTATGTTGGCAAAAGGTGGTTATCTTCAATGGACAAGTCGAATGCTCCATTACATCAAGACCAAACCTAATGGCAAACTCATGATTAAATCCATTCAGGATGGACCCTTCAAGCCTCGACAAGTTAATGTACCTGGAAATCCTGATGCAACACCTCCCACCACACCATCTTCTCGTCTTCAATACGAATCTGAATACACTGCAGAGGATCAGAAACAAGTCGAAGCAGATGACATGGCAATTCATATTATCCAACTGGGTTTACCAATAGACATCTTCGCTGCGGTAGACAGTTGTGAAACTGCTTTCGATATGTGGGAACGTGTTAGACGACTTTGTCATGGAACAGAAATTGGTCATCAAGACATGGAGAACAAGTTGCTAACTGAATGGGAAAAGTTCACATCTACACCAGGAGAATCCATTGAATCCTACTATGGAAGGTTTTGCAATTTGATGAATGAGCTAATCAGAAACAAGCTGACACCCAGAACTATCGTTCAAAACATCAAGTTCCTGAATAATCTACCAGAAGAATGGGGACGATATGTCACTATTGTCAACCAAACAAAAGACTTACATCAGGTGAACTTTGATCAACTGAATGATTTTCTGAAACAAAACCAAGCTGAAGCAAATGAAGTCAGGCAAGAAAGATTAGCAAAGAATCATGATCCATTGGCACTCATTGCAAAGACTCAAACTCCAGTGAATACACAACAACAAGCTTCATCATCTTCCAACAACAACAACTTGCAGCAATACATTCCACAACCACAACAACAATTCTATCCAGATCCACAATACCAGGAACAAGGAATTACTGATCTAGAATCTGATCAGGAAGACCCTATGTCCCAAATAATTTCTCTCTTGGGTCAAGTAATCAAAGGTCGCTATTCCACACCTACTAACAACAACCAAAGGATATCATCAAACACTCGCAACAGGCAAATTGCACAGCCGGGTGTGAATATGGGTAATCAAGGACAAATGGTTGGAGTTATTGGGAATCAGCAGGGATATGCTACTGGATTTCGCATGGGTAATCAGGCGGTTCCGAATCAAGGTAATCAGATGAGACAGAATGTTGGGAATAGAGCAGTGGGTAATCAGAATCGGAATGTTGCAGCTCCAGTCGTTGGGAATCATGGAAATGTGAATCAGGGTAATTAGATTAAGTGTTATAACTGTCAAGGAATGGGTCACATGGCAAGGAATTGTCCTACTAAGCCGCACAAGAACGATCTTGAGTATCTTCAGAAAACTGTCCTGTTGGTACAAAAGGAACGCGCTGGATTTCAGTTGAGTGCTGAGGAACATGACTTTATGGCTATTATGGATGATTTGGAAGACCTCGAGGAAATTAATGCGAACTGCATCTTCATGGCAAATCTTCAGGAAGCTAAGTACGACACTGAGTCAGACTCACCTCCTGTCTATGACGCCAATACCATATCTGAGGTACCAATCATTGATCCATGCTATAACAATGTCATATTTGATGTGTTTACTCATGACAAACAGAATTCTGTAACGCCAGCACCTACTTATGATACATATATGGACAATCCGAGTTGTAGCAATACGAACTCCGAAACTCCATATGTGGATCCTAGTGGAGGCTGTGTGGCACAAAATACTGAGACTGATGAGGAAACACGTGCTTATGTTGAATCATTAATCAATCAATGTGGCATTGAAGTTGAGAAAGTTAGAACGGTCAATCGCGAAGTTAAGGCCGCGAATGCTAAATTGACCGCTGAGCTTGAGAGTTACAAGGAGCATGCCAAAGCCTATGAATTTCATACAAACAAAATGTCAGAATTAGAAATTGGTTATCGAGATTCTGTTTTAAGAGAAAAAGATTTGCAACTCAAGTATGACACACTTGATGTGAATCTGAATTTGAAAATCAAATCTTTAAACAAGGAAATTTCTGAACTAAATGACCAACTTTCAAAACAAAAAGCAACATATTCTGATCTTGAAAAAGAGAAGAAGAAGTTGATAACTGATTTTGCAAAACGAGAAGATTCTCTTCTTGATGAGATTCTGGATAAAACTGAAACGATCAAAAAATTGGACAATTTACTTCTTACAACGGGTCATTCCGCTAAGACAATCAAGATGCTTTCTAATCAAGTAAATCCGATTTTTCATACTTCGCAAAAAATGGCTCTTGGTAACTCACCTCCTTGTTTCCTCAAGAAAGCTCAGAAAGAACGGAATGTGTTGAACAATGGAAAACCTTTGCATGAACCTATAATTGTGCATGATTCTCTTGAAACGTTGGAACTATCTGAGGAGAGTAGATCTAAAATGAAACAAAAACATACGGAAATCAAACCGATTGATTATAACAAATGGAACCAAATTAATGTTCTTCCTTTTGTTTCTCAAAAAGGACAATCAAAGTTTTCCACCACACAAAGTGTTTCAAACAAAGTGTCAACACCAGTTTCAAAATCAGTTTCAAAACCAGTTGTTGTCTCCAAATCTCTTTCGAACATTGAACAAATGTCTTCAAACAATCCTTTTAACACAAGTGATGCGAGAAGTATTTTGGAAAATGTGAAAACTAGAATTGCGGATCTTCAAGAGACAGTGAAAACTAAAACCAATATTACAACAAATATCTGGTTTAATAGTTTTGATAATGAACAGAAAAAGTTTTTTGAAACTCAAATTGCCCCTCAGCTGAATAACATCAACTCCAGGGTAATTCATTTTGAACAAGCCTTTTTGAAAGAAACAGCTGACTTTGCCAAGGACCATAAATCCCTGGTAAAGCAAGCTAATGACAGTGTTGAACACATTAACATTTTGGAAAAGTTAAATGATTCTCTCTTCGAAGATGTTCTGACTACTGATATTATGTCCATCATTTTGCAAACATATTCTGTTGAAGATCATGAAAGACTCCAGGATGAGACCTCCGAAATTGTTTCAAAATATGAAAAAGCTCTTATGAAACTTGAAAAAGAAAATATCTCATATTTTAAACAACTTGATCGAAAAACTGAGGAATGCAAGTATGACAAACTGTCGTATGAGCGTGCCTACAATGACATGAAAGCGAAAAATGATCTTTTGAGGGCTCAGCTGGAAAATCAAAAAGGAAAGGCAGTGGAAACTGTGATTACAAAACCATTGACTGCGGAGAAAGCAAATGTTCCAAAACCGGTTTCCAAACCAAAAATGTCTGTTTCTTTGCCTCCTCCAAAAGTCAATGAGAAAAATGTTTCATCAAAACCAGTCACTCCACCTGCCTTGCCTAAACATAATGTTGATAAAGGGAAAGCGGTCATCGAGAATCCAAAAGTTTTAGCACCTGGCCTTTTTAAGATGAGTACCACTAATGCGTCTGCCTCCACATCTAAAGAGACTAGGATAGCTGAAACCACCTCCCTTCTTAAAAATGTGAATCCTAATGCGTGTGCCTCACCTTCTACAGGACTAGAAAGCACCTCTAGGAGCAGCAGACTAAAGCCTAAGAGCAATACAAGGAACAATAGAGTCTCGACTGCCTCTAGGAGTAGTAGCTTGAATAAAGAGAAGAAAGTAGAAGAACACCCTAGGAATTTACAGCTTTTGAATAAGAAAGACATTTCATCTGCATGTACTGAACCTATGAAACTTGCTAAGTCTAATGAATGTGTTGAATCTCTTTGTTTAACTTGCAAGAAATCTTTAAATGTTCAAGATGATTGTGTTTCTAAGAATGTGAATGATAAGCCTGTTAAGAAGAACGTCCCAAAAAGTAATTACGCTAAACGAGTAGGAACACTAGTTGCAAAACTTAGGCTTTACACTACTGACAGGAACCAACGTGTATACTTTAGGGATGATATTTGGAAACCCACAGGTAGAACTTTCACACTCCAGAATGGTACAATGAGTGATAAACCAGAATCCCCTGTAGAAAACCTCTCTGAGTGTGATAAGGATTTTACCTCTAACCCAAAGGAACCTAAATCAAAACGGTTTCCACAATATTCTTTTTCTGTTACTGGCAGGTTATCGAAATTTGTCTTTGGATCGTCGACTCGGGTTGCTCCAAGCACATGACCGGGAATCTGAAGCTGCTGATCAATTTCGTCTGGAAATTCATGGGAACCGTACGTTTCGGAAATGATCATGTAGCAGCTATCATGGGTTATGGAGATCTACCTTTTGGAAATTATTTGATCACTCGGGTTTACTATGTCGAAGGGTTGGGACACAATTTGTTTTCAGTCGGGCAGTTCTGTGATGCAGATTTAGAGGTTGCTTTTAAGAAAAATGCTTGCTTCGTTAGAAACTTGGATGGCACTGATCTCTTAACTGGGAATCGTGATACAAACTTGTATGCTATCGACATCAACAAAATGGCCTCTTCATCACCAATATGTCTTATGACACGAGCATCTGGAACACAGTCCTGGTTGTGGCACAGAAGGTTATCTCATCTCAATTTTGACACCATCAACAATCTTGCCAAAGACAACATCGTCAATGGACTTCCAAAATTCAAATACACCAAGGATCACCTATGTCCATCATGCGAACAAGGAAAAAGCAAAAGAGCATCATATAAACCCAAAACCGTACCTAGTTCGGAAGCAAAGTTGCATATGTTGCACATGGACTTATGTGGCCCAATGAGAGTTGAAAGCATTAATGGGAAAAAGTATATTCTTGTTATCGTCGATGATTATTCAAGATATACATGGGTTAAGTTTCTGAGATCAAAAGACGAAGCACCAGGCATCATCATCACCTTTTTGAAACGTATTCAAGTACTTCTTCAAACTCCAGTAAGGGTTGTAAGAACAGACAACGGCACAGAATTCACTAATCAGGAGTTAAGAGCTTATTTTGAAGATGTTGGAATTACTCATCAGACATCAGCTGTTAGAACTCCACAGCAGAATGGGGTAGTTGAAAGAAGAAATAGAACTCTTGTGGAAGCTGCTCGCACAATGCTAATTTATTCTAGTGCACCGTTATTTCTATGGGCTGATGCTGTTGCCACTGCTTGTTTCACTCAGAACCGATCCCTCATCCATCCAAGATTCAATAAAACCCCATATGAGCTTGTGAACAACAGAAAACCAGATATCTCTTACTTACACGTGTTTGGCGCTTTGTGCTATCCTACGAATGACAGAGAAGATCTTGGAAAACTGAAAGCAAAAGGTGATATTGGAATCTTCATTGGATATTCAGATAACTCGAGGGCATTCAGGGTGTATAACAAAAGGCTAAGGAGGATCATGGAGACGATGAATGTGAAGTTTGACGAACTTACACAAATGGCTTCTGAGAGACTCGCTCTAGAACCCGCACTAAACCGACAGACTTCTAGACACATCAGTTCAGGACTCGTACCTCAAAGAGCTCAATCAACTTCGTTTGACAATCCTAAAGATCAAGAATGGGAGAATTTCTTCGAGTTAATGTTCGATGAATACTATGGTGGAACTTCGACAAATGCATCAAACCATCATTCCGCTGCACCCGCTCAAAATCATCCTCCACCACCAACAGAAGATGCATCTACAACGGTCGAAACCAATGCACCAACTCCATCTACATCATCTACATCTACTCAAGTTATTGCACCCGTTCTACCAGCAGTTGATGAGCAAAACCAAAACCGGAACGATGCAACGTTAGATGAAGACTTATTTGAAAACCCGTTTGCTACGGAATCAGTTGAATCTTCTTCAAGCTTAAGAGAACCATATAACTCGCATCCGTATAACCAACGGTATCCTTCTACTCTGAAGTGGACAAAAGACCACCCAATTGAACAAGTTATTGGTGAACCTTCAAGGCCAATTCAGACGAGACGTCAACTTGCCACTGATTGCGACTTGTGCATTTACCTTTGCTCAATTAGCAATATTGAACCGAAAAACATTAGGGAAGCAATGGCAGATCCCGCATGGATAGAAGCATTGCAGGAGGAACTTCTTTAATACCGTCTACATGACTCGTGGGAAAAGGTTCCAAGACCCATTGACGTTCGCGTCATCGATCTTAAATGGTTATGGAAGAACAAACGGGATGAAGAAATGACTGTTATTCGCAACAAAGCTCGTCTTGTGGCCAAAGGATATAGACAAGAGGAAGGGATAGACTTTGAAGAGTCATTCGCGCCGGTAGCTAGACTTGAAGCAATCAGGATATTCTTGGCCTATGCAGCTCACAAAAACATCACGGTTTATCAGATGGACATTAAGACCGCGTTCTTGAATGGAACTCTGAAAGAAGAAGTGTACGTGAGTCAGCCAGAAGGCTTCATAGACATGGAACATCCAGACTACGTCTACAAACTCAAAAAGGCAATCTATGGTTTAAAACAAGCTCCGAGAGCGTGGTATGACGAACTGTCCTCTTTCCTTATCCAAAACAATTTCACCAAAGGAACAGTTGATCCTACCTTGTTTACACAAAAATACAAAAACGACATTTTGATTGTTCAGATTTATGTGGACGACATCATCTTTGGGTCCACTAATCCGAATCTTTCAAAACATTTTGAAAATCTCATGAAAAGTAAATTTGAAATGTCCATGATGGGGGAACTAAAATTCTTTCTTGGTTTACAAATACATCAGTCCCCTCGTGGAATTTTTATTAATCAAGCTAAGTATACAACTGAGATTTTGAAAAATCATGGATGGACAATTGTGATTCGGTCGGAACACCAATGGTAACTTCACCAAAAATTGGAGCCGATTTGTTTGGGAAACCTATTGATCCGAAGAAATATCGGAGCATGATTGGTTCTCTCATGTATCTTACTGCTAGTCGACCAGATATTCATTTTGCTGTTTGCTTATTAGCACGGTTTCAGGCTAAGCCTACCGAACTGCACCTCAAAGAGGTTAAACGGATCTTTCGGTACCTGCAGACATCCATTCACATGGGACTTTGGTATCCGAAGGAATCCGGATTTGATCTAATTGCCTTTTCAGATGCGGACCACGCAGGTGATCAAGTTACAGCAAAAAGTACATCTGGAGGAGCACAATTTTTGGGTGAAAAGCTAGTCAGCTGGTCTTCAAAGAAACAAGATTGCACTGCACTTTCAACCGCTGAAGCTGAGTATGTGTCTCTATCTGCGTGTTGTGCTCAAGTTCTATGGATGAGAACACAACTCACAGATTATGGCTTTACTTTCGATAAAATACCTATGTATTGTGACTCGAAAAGTGCCATAGCCATATCATGCAATCCTGTTCAACACTCAAAGACTAAGCATATCAGAGTCCGCTATCACTTCATCAAAGAGTACGTCGAAAATGGTATTGTTGAATTATTCTTCGTGAAGACTGATTACCAACTCGCCGATCTATTAACAAAAGCCCTTCCAAAAGAAAGGTTTGACTATTTAGTTCGACGAATTGGAATGCGAAGCCTAACCCCTGAGGAGTTAGAACGTCTTCTCGAATCTTCTTGAAAATGATTTTCCAAAAAGCTTCGCTGTAAATATCTTTGAAAAACAAAATACAAAATTTGAAAAACCAACAAAAACAAAATATAAAAATATAAAACTTTCAAAAATACAAAAACAATAGAAAATCAAAAATCCAAAAATATTCTTCTACGACATGTCTCTTGTATAATCGATATTCTGTACGTATCTAGAAATGTCATTCAACAATGATACGGGCATGTACAGATGCTTGAGCGAGAGTTCTTTAATATGTTTTCTAAAACATGTCGTTCCTCAAAATTTCTTAATAAAATGGCTTTCGTATACATCAGTACGAAACCCGGACCGAAATGATGACTTTTGATTATTTTCAAATCAAAACTCGTGCTTTGATCGAAAAATGAGGTGTACGCTTTAGTGCACTACATTTAAAAATGGTGAGAAATCATCATCATCTTGAGCACCTTTTCAAGATTGTGCAAAAAGATTTTCAAAATCTTTCAAAATATTTTGTGCTCAAGATAACTCCCTCTAAAACCCTTTAATTGATTATGCTTTATTAAAGGGGGAGTATAAAACCAAAAATGTTCCAAATTCATGCTTAAATCAAATCCGTTTGTCTCCCCAAAAGATTCTAAAATATTTTTTAATCCGTTGATATCAAAAATATCACATATATGTTATTTTTTAGGGGGAGGAGACGTGATTAAAATGTGATCAAAATCGTTGTTTGAATCTCAAATGAGCTCGACTCAGATGAAACCTATGAATTGACGAGAAATTATGTACCATCTCGAGAAACTTTCTATGACTTGACCAGGACGGGTAATAATTTCAAGCTAGTTCTCTAGTGATGTAAACGTGTCTCGAATCGGTCTAGTTCATTTAAAGTCGATCAATTCAAAAAGTGCGAACTCTACCCTCTATGTGCAAATTTCTGTCAAAACTTATAAGCACATGTGAAGGGGGAGTGTTTCTGAAAATACAAAACTCACGGAGTGTTGCAAACATGTTTTCTATCATAAACACTCTGAGAGATTTTCATGAAAAACGGTTTTATGGCAACAATAGGACAGTCATGGAGTTATAAGGTGACTAAGGATAGGAAATTCGTCCTATGATCCGCCAGAGCCGGAGGGATCTACCCAAGGACATCACCAAATAGTGTAGAACTAGAAGTCCTTAGGAATGATTGAAAAAAGGAGTAATGTGAGAAAGGAGAAAGAAGGGGTTGAAGAATTAAAAAGAAATGTAATGAGAAAGGGTGAAAAGAAATAGCCCTCCATATCCAACCTTAGGGCAGAAACCGGGTTCAATACATATGCTACTGGATGTCACTTAGATGACACTGGTATTGAAGACAAAGACGTCATGGACCCAGTGACACACTGCACTAAACCTTCTAGCCACTCAATTCCTCTTAAAAGGATTTGTTTCATTCTCACTGGGAACCCTGCATAATCTATCGACTTTCTCTTAGAGATTGTTGATATTGAAGAAGGAGACCCTCTCCCTAGTCTCCGCTCAGGAAAACCAAAATGCACTATTGAGTCTAGAGCCACGAGATTCATCAAAAGATCTCATAGGAACACATGACATGACATCGCTTGTTGTTCATCTATAAGGGCACAAGTGATATATTATAGAGTCCTACGCAGATCTTAGCAATCTGCCAGAACATTTATGAGGGGAGTTACAACTGTAATCCTCAGTGATTGAATGGAAATTCCTGCCAGGGTCAACATCAAGCAGCCCTGACAGCAGGTCACTTCGGTAATTCTCCGTGGATTACGCTTAGTGTGTCTCAAACGGTCTACAGTCGTGAGGTGATGCTTCGGTGTACCTCAGCGACTCATCTGAACTGTAGATGTATTTCGGTACATCGCGTTATCTCACTTGTGGGACTCCAGTTCAGGAACGGCCTTTGTGAGAATTAGAGACGTGTTTTCACACTATGCTGTTAACACCCTCGAAATTCAAACTTGTAAGTGCCGGAATCCGCTTATTACTAACCTGTTTTATGTTTTCTTCTTATGGAAGCTCCGGAGCGGATGGATCGTGCAGACTCGCCACATGCTCATACCAACAACACATGAAAGTTCTCATCAAAATCAAAGGCAACTCAAAGTTTAAAGACTCGAGAACTACATCATTGGTAACCTAAAGACAAATAGAAGTGTGAGCATGTTGGAGAAAGACGTGGAGACACCAAACCAACGAAGTTGACAACGGCAGACAATCACATCAACCGATCACAAAGCATGAAGGAACAAAGAATTAAGACTATTCTATATCTACACGCAAAGTTCAAGCTCAAGGAAAGTAGAGACCTAATCAAGTGGAGCATCGTTTGAATGACCACCCCTTAGGGGGAGATTGTTAGCCTTAATAGTTTTATTAGAAGTGATGGTCATTCACATTTAGGAACTTTGTATCGTGTGTTAGATATCGTGATAGAATAGTCAACTGGCTCGTGGATTGGACCAAGCTAAATGGCTAATAGTTGAGACTTGCTAGCCGTTTATAAGCTTAAGCTAGTCAAATCCAAATCCCAATCCAAGTCCACGAAAAGCCCAAGCAAAGCCTTTAGGGTTTTAAGTTGCTTGTACTATAAATACCCCTCAAGTATGTCATTTGAGGGGTGTGCTTGAAAGTGTGTGTGTGTGTGTTTTCTCTCTCAAGGAATATACAACTTATTGTTTGCATATCTTATCATCACATACACGGATTGTATATCATCAAGTCACCAAACATCTTTATCTTTTCTTTCTTTATACGCATAGTATTTGTGTTGGGTTTCACGAGTTCCACGCATAACTTTGGTTAACGTGGGTATTACGTGATAAGGTTGATATATCGTAGTGGTCCTACAGTTATATTATTCATTTTACACTCAGGATCTTCTAGCTTCTTATTCAATTTTTTTCTAGTGACTTCATATGATTTCTTATCTTCCTCAGTGCACTCAGCGCAACTAGGTTTCTGCCTAGGCTTAAGGATTTCATTACCATCATAAAGTACCTTATTAGCAGCTCTAGCCTTTTTAATGACCTATGGATTTGGTTCCTCAACAATGGGAATGCTATGCTTATCGCTTAAGATTCTATGTTTAGTGATCAAGTGAGCAGTCTGAATGGTATTCCCTTGTACGTACAGCTTATTTTCAAGCTTGTTTTTCAAAGTTTTTAGATTAGAAAAATCATTCAAAAGTTTTGATTCCTTAGCATTGAATTCTTGCTTAAGCGTTTTAACATTTTCTTGAAGTTCTTGTTTTTGCTTAGCAGTTTTAGAAAGCTTTTCTTGTAAGGAGTTTAACTCTTGTTTTAATACGTCTTCTCTAAAATTACTTTTTCTAATAATTGTACGCATTTGGTCATCCATTTCTTGCTCACGGGTGCTTAACTCAAACTTAGCACGTTGTTCATAAATGGCAACTTGTTCTTTATAGGCATTCAGTTCAGAGGTAACATAATCATCAGGGGCACATGCAGTGTATTCATCAAAAACATAATCATCATTGACTGCAGAAGATGCATTACTTGGTACAATCTCACTTTCACTTTGCTTCACATAATGATCATATGGGACAAAATTACTATTACCCTCATCATCAATATCTGATTCAAAAGTTTCAAGAGACTGTACTTTATTATGCATCTTTTGCTCATCAACATTATCATATAGTTTTAATACCTCTGAAATGATTGAATCTTTGGATGGGCCAGCCTGTTGTGGTGAAGAGACCTTTGGAGAGACCATAGGTGAGATGCTAGCCATGAAGATTGTTTGGGCAGTAGGTTCATCATCGACATCAGAGTCAAATGCATCACAGTCTGCTACTTGAAATTCATTTTGATGATTATGACCTACCTCTTGAATTGGCTGTTCATCAACATCCGCATCATAGGTTCGGGCATTTCCCTCAGCAAGAAACAACAACTCCTCTTCATCCAAAGCTGCTCCATTATCCTGAGCTTGCACAAGCAACATCTTGTCTCTGAAGTATTCTGCATTCTGTGGACGTTTTGGAGATGTGCAGTTCCTAGCAATATGTCCCTCACCACCACAGTTGTAGCACTTAATTGGCTTTGCTTGACCTTGATTTCCATTCCTTCCCCGATTCTGATTTCTAATATAACCTCCACCCTTTCCCTATTCATATTGCCTTCCTTGAACTGGTTGCACCATAACTTTTCCATCTCTGACAACCGCATGATTGTGAAGGTCGGATGCAGTTCTGATCTCATTGTTAGTGTGAAGACTGTTGGTATGTAGATTGAGAGTCAAGTTTTGTTTAACCATAAGAGCCAGTTGATTGATGAAATGTCCCATGACTGCATCAGCATCAGCTTGTTTGAACATTGGATCTGGAATGAGTTTGTGATTACCATTACCCGTGGGTATAACTTGAGAAGCTTTGATGGTAATTCCAACATTTGTGTAAAAGGATGTTGAATCATTTGAAGAACTTGTTTCTCCCTGGTTGGTTTTGAACTGTTCAAGAATCCTTTTTTCAAACATAGCATGTCTCTCATTTTGAAGAAGAAAGGCATACAATTGCTCATAGTTTGTATTCTTCAATCCTTTGGTTAGCTTCACAGCGGTGATAAATTTGTGCCATTCGGGATTCATGTTGTTCACAAACTTTGAGTTCAGCTGAATATTTGGCATGGTCATTTTGATGTTCCTCATATCATTCACAAGCTTATGGAATCTCACGTAGTACTCATAGACACTCTAATCAGGTTTCATCTTGAAGTGCTCAAACTCATCATACAGTTGTGATTCTCTGTCTTCCTTGGTTAATTCAGAACCTGAGAGAAGCATCTTGACATTATCCCAAACTGCCTTGGCTTCAGTGTTGTGATTGATAAGCTTGTAGATATCTTTTGGAAGACCCTGAAGTATAATGTTAGAAGCTCTGATATCAGCATCGAATCTCTTTTTCTCCTTATCATTGAGCTCATCATACGTCTTTGGTATGTCTAATCCATAGATCATTGTTCCATCTGTAGCTGTATCAATTAAGTCTCTTGTAGTCTCAATCTGATAAGGTCCTTCATCAATGGATTTGAGAATGTTGACCCCATTTTCCTTTCCAAGACAGTATAATCTGATTCGTTGAGCCCAAGAGTCGTAGTCAGTTCTGTCAAGCATGGGTGGACGAGTATCTGAACCAGCTGCTTGAACATCCTCAGCAACAGTGGAGATGATTGTAGGTACGTTGGTAAACATATTAACAGATTTCACGGGATTTTATAACTTTATGATTAAACCGGAAAATAGATTCTTTCACGGGATTTTACTAAATCAAGAGAAAACCGTATTACAAACAAAAATCAACCAAGTCGCTAAGAATTCTTGAACCAAGTCGCTAAGCCCAAGTTGCTAAGACCCAAGTCGCTGGACACAAGTCGCTAAAGCACCAAGTCGCTACACAGTCAAGTCGCTAAAGAGCAACTCGCTAAGGTCCAAGTCGCTAACACCAAGTCGCTAAGAATACTAAGTACAAGTCGCTAACAAAATTGAAAGTAAGTTGCTAACTTCACCAAGTCGCTAGCCGTAGTTGAGAATCCACTAAGTTGTACTGTTTGTTGGCTTGTCTCAATAGACAAGTCGCTAGGACCAAATCGCTAACAATTAACACTACAACTCGCTACCTTTTACTGAAGCAAGTCGCTACGATGAAAAACACTACGAGAACCAAGTCGCTAGCAAGAAAAACTTCAAAAACACACTTTTCAATCCAAAATAAGCTCAACCACAGTGATTCAAGCTTACCAAATCAAAACCCAAGCACTTACAATGATTCTAAACACAAAAGTACACCCAAAATTCAAACTTTAACACTAGAAATGATCCAAATGATGCAAAAACCACTAAACTTTTTCAAACTCAAAAACCATCTAAAACCACTAGAAATCCAAGGATATGTAAGAGAGATGATCAAACCATGGCTCTTGATACCATTTGTAACATATTGGATTTCACAAACACATCATATCATAAACACAAGTAGGAGTATAAGATGAGGTTTTAGAGAGAGAAAGAGTTAGAGGTTTGGGAACTTAGTGAGAGAAAGTAAAAGTATTATTATGAGCTCCAACTCTCTACCTTGGGAGGTAGAGAGTATTTATAGTCTTACACAAATCGCCACCTACGGGCTATGGATCAGGCATACAGTGGGTAAAGACCCGTCCGTCCTCCACGGTGTTACTTAACTAAATACTACTAAACATTAAATAACCTACGACTACGAGCTTTCTAACGATTACATATACTTGAGGTGACCGACTCTTTAATAACTGGATTTACTAAATCCTAACACATTTGAAGATGGCTCGACCAAGAATGATAGTGGTGGTACAGAAGTGTCAACTTCCATATGGTCGGGTGGTTGACTTTGATAATTTCTCATAATCAAAATGGGATTATTTGAAGGTGACGGCGAAAAGGAAGCCGGAGCTAGTGTTGACTCAACACCTTGATTTTGTACCATTATTCCTCCTAATGAGGAGAATGTTGCCGGTGGAGGAGGATGAGACGGCCTAGGAGGAAAATTATCTAGATTGTGAATGAAATAGCTCTAGGCACCAATGGTGATGGTTTAGTGGAAATGGGATTGTTTGGTTTAGGAGGTATGGTGGTGCTTGGCATAGGTAGTTTTGTGGGAGCTATCCTTTTAGTAATTGGTTTGAATGGTTGAGTTGGTGGAGGAGAAATCCTTGCATTTGTGGATTTGACCGGAGATGATTCGGTTGAAGAAATATGAGTATATGAGGGGAAGAGTAATGAGTTTTGGTGAGATGATAGATCTACGGGCGTTTCAAGTGTGATCTAAATGAGTTATGTGTGAGTACGAAAATCTACTTAACTTGATAAGGACTCAATTTGCCTTAAGGCACTATGTCTAGCTTAATGTGAAGTGATCTAAAGACATGGTTGAAATACAATGATTGCAATTGCATTTTCTGTTTTCCGGATCTCACGGTTCCCTAAGAGTAGGGATCCGTCTAGCACAAAGTTTGGGATTTGTCTATCTGCTAAGCAGAACCTTTACAAAAGGTACGCAATGATTATGACAATGCATCATATTTCAAGGTTAGTTTAAAAGGATCTAACACTAAGATGTAAGATGTTTTATTTCATGAAAGAAATTGGATTACATTGATAAAGCATGGATACTAAGGATTGATCCTATTTAGAAAGAAAACTAAGTTCCTTGAGCGTTTTCGCTAGATGGGTCATCAAATGCTTGATGAGTGTTTGCCGATTCAGGAATGAAGAAAGTCTTCATGAGAGATGCGTTTAGAGGTTCCATCATCTTGTTCACAAGTACGTACAACGGACTTTGAAATTGAGGATGAAAGTACATGATGTTATGATAAAGGCGCGTCAAGAACATTCCATAAGGGATGAGTTTATTCTTGGAGCCTTGAAGATTTACAATTTGCCTTGCGAAGAAGTAAGCGAGATTGTATGGTTCTTGTGTTAGCAAACAATACATTATGTGAGCACAACAAGCGGGAAGGATTTCTCGATTTCCCCTAAGGCTCCAAACATTTTCACGTAGGATGAGTGCAAGAGGCTTGTACTCTTCTCGGATGTCCCGTGTAAAGATAATGTTTGGATCGGAGTAATATGGTCGAGGTTCGCATATCATGCGAGTCAAATCTTCCGGGGAGGGTTTGTGTGAACAATGTGGACTATTTTCTTCACGAAAGTTGAAGAGAGAATCAAGAGACCAATCTTCAGTGAAGGCACATTGTCCATGTTTTGGAATCCGGAGGATGTGAGCAAATTCCCTAAGGGTTAAAACAAACTTTTGGTTTTTGATCCAAAACCAAAAAGATAGAGAGCGATCCTCGTTACGAACGAGTTCAACTTGACGGAAGAATTCCAATACAAACCTTGGACATATTTTCTCGTTAATTTCGAGAAGACATTCTAGTCCTATGGCTTGGAAGGAAGTATTGATACCTTCTTCGAATTGTAGAGGGGTGTCGACAATACGTCCTTCGTGGAAGTGACGGGTTTCGAGATTATTGAACCCATGGACATGATTGCTAGGTGTGTTGGGCTCAAGGGAGATGTTAGGAGTGTAGACGCTAGTGAGTGAAAAATGAAACTCATATTCATGCGACATAGCGAAGCCTATAGGAAAGAGAAGTTAATAGGATGTGACGTATTACGGGTAAAACAATGATTACCTAACATTTTTACAAGATGTTTATTAACAATGACATTTAACTCACTTAATGTTTGACATTCTAGTAGAATATTTCTTTTAAGAAGAAAGTGGTTTTATTTTGCATGGAAAATCTGTGAACCAGAAGAACGGTTCTCTTCTATCAGGGATCCGGCTAGTAAACCTACAAGGATCCGTGGATCTGTAGTAACAGAAACAGATTTTTGACAAAAACATAACTTTTATGGTTTTATACCAAGATATGTGTATTAGCATGCATTAATGATTTCTAATGTATTACGAAAAGATACGAAAGATATAAATCAAAGGAAATGACAAGCACATTAAGATAATAAACTAGGTAAACTAGAATATTAGTAATATTTCATTTCAATTCTAAGAATGATACAAAGGATTGGGTATATAATCCCAATGTAGATTGACAACACAAAGTATATGTCTCTGTATGAGAACTTCATCATAGGGAACACAAGAGCGATGAGCGTTAAGGCGATGAGCACGAGGGCGATGTAAACCATGTTGTTAACGAACCTTCTTGGTTTTGGTTTGAGATGAGATGAGATGAAGAGGAAGATGAAGTTTTGAATAAGAGTTAATTTTTGAAAGTGGAAGATTTGAAAGGGTGGGGATTTGATAGAGTGGACGACGGAAGGATTTTTATGGGGAAGGTGAAATTTTTGAGATTTGTGTTTTGTTTTATTATTAGAAGGATATGATTTTTGGATTAAATTAGTAAAACACAAGTTTTATAAACCTCAACTTTAGACGAAAAAGTAACACGTATGTGAAAAAGGCTTCCTAATGAAGCTACATATAATACATAAATATGCACAAAAGATAATCATATAAACATCTATGTAAGCATATTTATTTATCAATCTAATGTTATTTAGAGATAAGTGGAAAGTCATACCTCTAATGCACTTAGGAATATCTTTACAAATGACACAACTAATGTCAGTAGACAATTCCGGCTCCTTTGTGCTTAAGATACCTTCTTAGGGAAGGTATTCTTGTTACCAAGCAATTCCTATGGCTTGGTAGGTATGAGCTTTAACTAAGCAACATGACAAAGAGGATTAGTGCAATTAAATGAATAATAAATAATAACAAAAAAATGTTGTCATATAATCAACATCCAACCAAAGAGTTTTAAAAGGCATGGTGTTTGTTTTTATATAAAACCTTCTTTGAAGTTTTCAATTAACCATGGATCGTATCAAGTTTTTAAAGTACAATATACTTTAAGAAACTTGGTAACGAAGCTCTGATACCAATTGTGGAAAACTATAAGGGGGGTTGAATAGTTTTACCAATTAAAACTTGTTTTAAACTATTTAGATCGACTTATGTCAATCTATTTGGATGTGTGTTGGATGTTGATAAACAAACATATAGAAAGATAAATATGTAATGAAAAGATAAAGAGTAAGAAGCACAAAACCACAACGCGAGTATTTATAGTGGTTCGGCTACAAGGACACCTTCCTTGCCCTACTCCACTCCCCGAGTCACCTACTCGAGAGTTCGTAATCACTACACAACACCGACTCCTTATGGTGGAGAAACTTTCACAACGTTGCCTACACTTTATCCGGTACAAGGCTAGATTCCGGGTCCTTTTCACCAAGGAGAACCAATCCTATCACAACGTCGCCTACCCTTTATCCGATACTAGGCTAGATACCGAGTTCTATTACAATGGAGGAACTACTACCCAACACTACACCAATCACCTAACCCCAAAGGAGATCTACTCCTTATAATATCAACAAGGATAACAATATCCTTTGACCCAATACTAATCTATCTTGTACATCGAATCACACCATATCGAATGTACATCTTAGGTACCTTTCAGTAATGCCTTTAACTAGATCTTAAAGACACCCTTCACTAATGTCTTGTGACTTGACTTCTAGGCACCCTTCACTAAGGCCTACAATATGGACGATCGACACCCTTCACTAATGTCTTCGTCTTGACACTTGAGACATCTTTCACTAATGTCTTCAACACTACACTTCTTAGAGAAAGAATCATCAACAAGATAACTTCAGTAGTCTTGATGATGAGGAAGCATGGCAACTCATGGACTTGAGCTTGCTTGACTTCAAAGGTGGTGATCTCGCCTTTAAGAGGAACCTAGAGAATCACACAAAAACAAAACTACATACATAGATCACTTGGATCTGGGGTTAGAGAGTTTTTAACTCAAGGAGAAAATATGTGAGAAAGGGGTGAGAAACAATGAAGAAATGGCTCACTATTTATAAAGAGAAAATGTCTATTGTTCCACGGATCCCTCCCTCAAGGGATCCGTCTAGTGTAAAGCTAGGGATCCGTGGGACGCTCCTCTTTGCCCATGGGTATTTTGGTTATCGGTCATGGGTTATGGGTTGATCCATGGGTCTTTCATCAGATACAATGTATCTAATAGATGCAATGCATCTAGTCAAATAGGTATGGGTCAATACCATGGGTTATGGATATGCTCCATGGGTTGTAGTTTTTACCCATTTATAATACATGCTAGTTATGTATATATTTGCCCAATATGTAAACACTAGTTGTTGTACATATGTATTACTAAATCATAAAATCACTTATACTTGTTTTAGTGTTTTATGTGAAAACGTAAGTGTGTTAGAAAACTATTGGCTCAAGCTATTTACGTATTTTATTTGTTTCGTTAAAATGATTTTACGTTTTTTATCGACAAAACATTAGAAGATCGTAAAATATAAATAAACGTTTTTACGGCTTATTTCTATTAACACATATGTTAGTTGTTCATCAGTTCATCGATTAGTCTTGTTCATCAGTTAGTATTGTTCATCAATAAAAAAAAGTTATTCATCAGTTCTCTTAAATTTTGTTCCTCAGTTTATCGGTATTAAAGAAAATCATAGTGTTCATCAGTTGTCGAAAAAATCATAATGTTAATCAGTTATGGTCACAATGTTCATCAGTTTATCATTTGGTTGTTCATCAGTTCAAAATAAACTAAAAATAACAAAAATAACAAAAGATGTATTTTTGTATACCAATTAGTGCATTTGAATGTACTTTTTATAAGAAGAATCTCTTTTAGGCATTTTATCAAACACTTTGTATGCACTAAGTATGACTAAGACGTCAACATTAACATGCAATATCTCACTCATATCATATCGGATTTGAATGATTCAAATTTCTGGGTAAAGAATGGTCAAAAGCCTACAATTTTCATGTTTTAAGTTTTGTAAAATTCGGCTTTTAAACTAGTCAAAATTAGAGCAGAAAATGCCATAAATTTCAAGAAAATCAACTCCCACTTAAAAAATTAGAAAAAAAAAAGTTGAGATTTATATATCATAATGCATACCAAATTAAAGAGAATTAAATTTTAAAAAATTTGGTGAAATCAGTTTTTTTATAAAAGTTTGTCGTTTAAAAGTTATTTACGTTTGAAGTTTTGAGGTGGAATAAAAAATGAGTTAAAATGACCAAAATGCCCCCTAACTGAATTTAATAAGAAAAAATGAAAGAATTGGGTGGGGGACACATGTCACTCAATGATAAGCTTTCTAGACTTTTTAAATTTTTTCACTTTGCAAAGGATCTCAACTCATACGTAGTATTCATCGTAGTATTCATGGCATCAAAAAGTAAAGATCCATTACATCTCTCTGTCTAAAAAACCCATTGCATTCATGACGTCATAAAAAGTACATATGACAAAATGGCAATCGAGGTAAACCAACAACCTGACATCAATAAAATTGACTTTTGATGATTTACATTATTTTACCCAGCTTGTAAGACCTAAGCAATATCTTGTATAGAAATCGAAGCCATAAGCAAACAGTTGGAGTCTGTGATTTGTAAATCTTGTGTCGAATCTGTACCAACTGCGATTTGTAAATCTTGTGTCGAAGCTGTAGAAATTGAAGTTGTAAGCAATCTTGTTAGTATTTGCTTTTCATTAGATCTTGTGTCGTTATTTCAAGAATCAAAGAGTTTATGTGACTGCACATAGAAGTAGCAATGGTATGTTAGAGGTGGATAGAGTTTAATATGAAAGAGATGAATTTGATTAAGCATAATAACAACCGACTTCAAACATACTTAAGTAGAATGAGTTTATTAAAAGTAGAGGAAGTGAAATGAGTTATTTTAGAGAGTACATAGAGTATCTTTAGCTTTTACCCTAAACTTTTATCATTTTTTGTTTACTCGTAAAAAAAATTTCTTGCAATTACTACAAATTGAACATGTAAATTTTGCATCAAGAGTCAAACCAGAATTACGATTTCGTAAGTATAATTATTTTCCGCTATGAACCGTTGTTTTGTGCAGGTATTTGTCTAGTCTTTACAAACCACACAATAAAAAAATGATAAAAGATGAATGTATACAGAGATGTACTAATTGAAATTATTAAATATCATATTAATTGAAAACGAAAAAAAAATGTAAAGTATTGAAAAGAATTAAGCTTTAAAATTCAAACTTGCAAAAAAAATGTTTGTTATTGGCCAATAAAAACATTGATCGTAAATTTCAAAATGAATTTATGAAAATGTTTCAATATAAGGGGATTAAATATAAAGATGGTCATTACTATAAGACGTATTTTAAGCAAATAAGGTATATTGTATGTTTCTAATTCTAAGTTTTAGAGTTTTTAAACAAATCCATAGTTTTTGAACAAATACATTTTTTCTATGTCGTATAGAAATATAAATGAGTTAGAAATGGATTTTGATTAAGGGTATTGAAGGCTGATCATTGAAAGGGTATTTATTTGAAAGTGAAAATTACTTATGAGGCCTCTGCAGGGGGGAGTTGTCCTGCAGAGGACCTCTTTTTTTCATATATCAAAATAGGCCAAGGAAGTCGCTTCAAATTTGTGCAGAAGTCCTAGAAGGACACGTGTCGGCACCCCCTTAATTAAACGTGAGGAAATTATTAAAAAAAAAAAAAAAAAGCAAATCGCTTCAACTTTGAAGCGAAATCTGACATACGGGCCTACACCATCTGACGAAGACAGAAAAAGCAACATAATCGCTTCAACTTTGAAGCGAAATTATCACTCCATGCATTGGGACTAAGCAAAATATCCTGCATAATCAATTCGAATGACTACTCATGTTACTGTGCAAAATTTATCCGAATAACAAGCCAAACTTCCTCATTTCGTTTTACATTTGAAGTGAAAATGGAGTTGGAGTAGGTGTTTTTCTCACATAGTTGCAAAAATCTTCCTTGGTTTTTTTTTTTTGTTTGGCTGTTGCAGCGTGGAGATTTGGTGGCTTTGGTGTTAGTGGTGTAGGCTGTCGGTGGTGGTGTTGTGGCTGTTGGTGGTGGTGTCGGCTGACGGTGTCATTGTTGTTGTGGTTTTGTGGTGGTAGTGGTTAGATGTTAACGCGTTTGTTTGTTAATATGGCACTAGTTGTTCCGGTAAATATTTATTTTTCTTCCGATATCATTATTTGGTGTTTTATGCTTATTGTGTAGTTAATAATATATACTGTTATTAATTGTTGTTTTAGGATTTTGCCGTTGACCTTACCTGTAGAAGTAAGCTAAGATTGGTTCATTACCTTAAAAAAAATTGCGAATACCAATAAGGATGTATTGTTTAGGCAGACGTGTTTCGGATGGATGTTTGATATAGAACAAATGCAAGAGACATGTATTTTATTACATTATATTAGTTTATGGCAAGTCGAACCTGAACCGGGAGACACGGAAGTCGTTCCATTGAGGTATCATGTAGGAGATTTTGAGTTGAAATTTGGTAGAGAGGAGTTTTGTTTAGTAACTGGCTTGAGATTTGGGGTTGATTTTCAAGATAAATATAAAGATGAACCTACTCCTCTTAGGAGACGTGTTTTTGACTCACGTTATGATGGATGTTCGATAACTGCTGGACTGTTGAATAATTTTATTTTAAGCGATGCCTTTGATAAGCTTGTCGATATCGATGTCGTTCGTGTTAGTTTGCTAGGGTTGTTGGAGCTGGTGTTGTTAGGCCACGAGTTTAATTACGTAGTCCCCCCATGGTGCATGGCTTTAGTAGATAATATTGATGCTTGGAACATATATCCTTGGGGTTCGTACGTATGGCCGACATTGTAAAGTCAGTTAGTTGGTGCAGTAGGTTCACGTCTTGAAGCTTTTTTTGTGAAGCCACGACCACCGCCCGACGCTGACGGTAAGGTAAAGAACCCTAAGTATACGCTGAAGGGCTTTACATGGGCCTTTAAGGTATGTATATATATAATGTTAGTTTTTGTTGTTTATGTATATATATAATGTTAAAGTAATTAACCAATTATTTTTTTATAGACGTGGATTTTGGAGACTTATCGAGACAAGGCTCTTGATTTTTTTAATCGTCACGAGCTCCATCCGAGAGTGTGTGCTTGGCGTTACAAGCGGCAGTTTAAACGTTGTTACCTGGATAGTTTATTGGTGAGTTGTTATTTAATCATGCCATTTAGTTGTTAGTGATTCATAACAATATTCGTATTTGTTGTTATATAAATTTTAGGTAGCGGAACCTACATTAAGACTTGTACCCGATGCATATGAGTCCGAACAGGGTTGGTTCCGTGATAGCATGGCATTTTTTGAGGGGCGTAGTATCGAACCACCACCAATACCCCCACTTTCAGACCAATATAGCCGTGACGATGTTCCAGCATACGTTTATCGTCATTTGACGCAACTAGAGGATTTGAGAAAGGCTCAGGATGCCAAGATAAAGGAACACGACACAATGTTGCAAAAAATATTTGGTTTCTTTAGTGGATTTAGTGGTTTCCCGAACGCGCAGGTATATTTGTATAATCTTTTGTTGCTACTTATTTGTTTTAAAAATTACTAAATATACTAATATTGTGCGTAGGGTTTCGGGCAGGCTGGAACTGGAGGTACTGGGTTCCCGAACGCGCAGGTATATTTGAATATTTTTTTGTTGCTAATCATTTGTTTTAAAAATTGCTAAACATACTAATATTGTATGTAGGGTTTCGGGGCGGCTGGAACTGGAGGTAATTGGTTCCCGAACGCGCAGGTATATTTTATTTTCATTTTTTTTGTTCCTAATCATTTGGTTTAAAAATTACTACACATACTAATATTGTATGTAGGGTTTCGGGCAGGATGGAACTGGATTTAGTGGTACCCCGAACGCGCAGGTATGTTTTATTTTCATTTTTTTTTGTTGCTAATCAGTTTTAAAAATTACTAAACATACTAATATTGTATTTAGGGTTTCGGGCCGGCTGGAACTGGAGGTAATTGGTTCCCGAACGCGCAGGTATGTTTTATTTGCATTTTTTTTGTTGCTAATCATTTGTTTTAAAAATTACTAAACATACTAATATTGTATGCAGGGTTTCGGGCCGGCTGGAACTGGAGGTAATTGGTTCCCGAACGCGCAGGTATGTTTTATTTTCATTTTTTTTGTTCCTAATCATTTGTTTTAAAAATTACTAAACATACTAATATTGTATGTAGGGTTTCGGGCAGGATGGAACTGGATTTAGTGGTACCCCGAACGCGCAGGTATATTTACCAACGGCATGTATATAATTTATTCATTTGTTTAAAAGTTACTAAACATTCTAATATTGTATGTAGGTATTTGGTGAGGCTGGTCCAGGAGATGGGGGGTTTCCTAACCCCCCGAGTAGTTCTTTCTTTGACGGGGTGTCTCGCCACCAGTCGCCACAGGTGGGCACGCAGTTATACAACCAGCCGACGCCTCACTCTAGAACGCCTATGCCACAACAAGGATTTGTTTCGTGGTCGGGTAACAATGCGCAACAAGCTAGTGCATCACACCCCCCCCCCCCCCCCCCCCGTAGCTACTTGTGTGTTTCCAGTAAATTTATGACCCACATAAGTATATATCTTTTTTTCCTTTTTCTACTATAATAGTTGCATGTATATTTGTTCCGTGTTAGGGTGCTATGAATCGAGAAAAGAGAGATGTTCGTCCTGGACGTTATTTGTTGAGCCCGTATGATCGTTTGCCAGACACGACTCCTATTCCCAATAAACGGGCTGATAGGCGTAAGGATAATGCCATTTCAGCAAATATTAGCCCGTTAGATCTTGGAAAAGCTATTGATGAAGAAGACGATAGGGTCGATGATGATGAAGAAGACGGGGATAGAGTTGAGTTTTTACGCGAAAATTATACCGGAGAGTACATTTCATTTTATAACGTTGACCCTAATAAGGTAATCATAAAACTACGTGAATTTTTTTTTTTAACAATGATTAACAACTTATTATTGATATTACTTTTGGCTATTTAGGTTAGGCGTACATTATATGAAGACTTAAATACTTTCCTGAGGAACCCTAAACCCATATACCTGGACTGTCATGTGATGGGTTTTGCGTGTGAGCCAATTTTTTGGCGTGAATTGCTCCCTTTTTGTTCCAAGGTCCCAACTAATGGTTGGCTTGCAGACGATGTAAGTTTATTATTACATGTTTATAATGTATTTGAATAGTTTTTTTTTATAGAATGCTTAATAATAATTTTAATATTTTTTTGATATGAATTAGCATATGAATGCATGGACTGAGCTTCTAATTCGTCAGAGGCCAAATGGTGCTCGCTGGACAGTAGCGAAATCAACACTTGCATCGTATTCTCCAGGCACTTCTGTCTTCTTACTTGTGACTGACAGTGCATTACAGGGAACGTTAAGTGGGAGGACACGTTCGTACCCTTCCTGGGATGAGATACAAGTGGTAAGTATTTTTGTTTAATGATTTTAATGCGTTTAGTATTTTAATAAGGTATTTAATTGTATGTAAGCTAATGATTTTATCTTTGTAGGTGTATATGTCGTTCCATGCCGAAGGCAATCACTGGGTTTTAGCTGTCGTAGATCTTCTGAATTCTCATATTTCTGTTTTCGACTCGATGGAAAGTGACAGTAGGTCGGATAAGTTGCGACGACATCTTGTTGCATGGACTAAAGTGTTAAATGAAAGTTTACAGATCCAAGGATATTTTGACGTTACCGGACGCCAACATTTTAAGTTCTCATACTCTTATAATGATTCTAAATGGTTTCCGGCTCCGCAGCAATCAAATGGTAAGGATTGTGGAGTAGTTGTATGTTGGCTTATGCTAAATTTTGTACAGGTAGGATCCCACCACTGGTTATTAATAACCCTTCACAGTTTTTTAGGGAGTTTAGATTTGTTATGGCTCATCATTTTTATGATACCCGTTGTGAGAATACTAGCGGGTGTGGATATATTTAGTTGAACTGTTTGTATATATATTTTTATCTATGGTTGACGAATACTAGCGGATGTAGATATGATTAGTTGACTGTTTGTATATGTATTTTCATATACGGTTACCAAATGAAAGTTTGTGTATGTTATATATCACAAGTTATGCCGTCGATAACTAAAGTTTTGTAGATGAGTTAAATGAAAACAGTAGATGGGTTAAATAAAAACATAAAAAATACAAGATAAAGATGATACAAATTAAAAAACAAAAGTCCAGTAGATGGGTTAAATAAAAACATAAAAAAATACAAGATAAAGATGATACAAATTAAAAACGAAACTCCAATTTAAACATCACTGATAAACGGTATCCTTGTGGTAAACCTCAACAATGTTTTTCAAAGTGATGTTAAGGTAATGGTTATGTGGTTTTGGTGTGAACACTGAGACGTTCTTTAGTATCAAAACAGCACCGACACCGATAGACTTGACGTAACCCTTATCCTCTTCAAGTACTTTGTGATGAATTGTACCAGACATTGTTCCTGATGGCGGCTACAACCAGTTCAAGCTTCCCTTTTTTACAAAAGGTTTTCATATCGCCTAAACAAGCATCTACCCTGATCCCAAAAGCATCTAGATAGCCAAGCGCGCTTAGCCATGGGCCACGCGTAAAATGATCATCTTCGGATGCATCCTCCTATATTCTCCTGACATACTCTTGGGTTGGCATTACAGACGAAGGGCCTCCTTCCCTAATGTCTGTATTTTTGCGGAGCTTGGCCATTTGAAGAATACCCACTGGACCGGGTATTATCCTTGTGTGTGCTATTGTACTTGCATTTTCCCTGGGCTGATCAATGTACAAATGTATTATACCATCAGCGGAAGCACAAGCACACGTAAAAAATAAAGAAACATCGTTGTTGTCTTTAATCTCCACCGTTGTATCTGATGGGCTTAGCCTAAACGACAATCTGAGTTGCGTATTTGCATCCAACTCGAATTTGTTCACCAACATTTCAACCATTAATGAGTAAGTGATGTCACTGTACATAATGACACCACTTTCCTTGCCATTGAAATGTAATTTACATTTGAATTTCTGGAAAGTATCCGACATTTGTATGTTTGTTGGGTAGATGTATGTTAGTATATAGTTTTTGGTTAATTCTTATGTTTGTTAAACTTCTTTTTAGATGTTGTATATATAGGGTCTATATCACATAGTATTTTACACGAAATATGACAACTTTTTGTCATGTTTTAATAATTATACGAAAACTTTTACACATGTCAGTAATAATATAGGGACATGCAAAATTATCTATAACTCACATACATGTTTACACGAAATATGACAACATTCAATAATTGTATGACAACTTTTTAGGCCTGTCAGTAAGCAACTAGGGACATGTATTTGACAAGTCAATGACTTTCTATAAATCCCATACATGTTTACACGAAATATGACAACATTCAATAATTGTATGAAAACTTTTTAGGCCTGTCAGTAAGCAACTAGGGACATGTATTTGACAAGTCAATGACTTTCTATAAATTACATACATGTTTACATGAAATATGACAACATTCAATAATTGTATGACAACTTTTTAGGCCTGTCAGTAAGCAACTAGGGACATGTGATGCACCACATATATCTATATATATACATATATCTATATATATACATATATCTATATATATATATACATATATATATATATATACATATATATATATATATATATATATATATATATATATA
Source organism: Chrysanthemum seticuspe (assembly GCA_019973895.1). Classification (NCBI taxonomy): domain Eukaryota; kingdom Viridiplantae; phylum Streptophyta; class Magnoliopsida; order Asterales; family Asteraceae; genus Chrysanthemum; species Chrysanthemum seticuspe. The sequence continues at coordinate 228,054,475 of BPTQ01000009.1, forward strand.
TATATATATAAATATATATATATATATATATATATATATATATATATATATATATATATATATATATATATATATATGTATATGTATATGTATATACACATTCTTCCTTCTTTAACTCATCAAATGTCAACATCTAACAATACTACATTACACTTCACTATCAACTACAACGGAAACTTTACACTTAACCCAATAACATATCAAGATGGTTCAAACATGAATATCAATGTTCCATAATTTGGTTTTTGAGATATGGTTAAGTATGTAGAGAGAAAATTACCAACAAAGGTCAACTTTCTATATTACGCATTGCCACAAAACCAAACTTTAATGGGAATGAAAGCAATTGAAATGATTATGACATTGATGTTATGTACGACATCGCAAAAGTTGCTGGACAGCTCCAAATTTTTGTTTGTGAGCATCCGACAGATTTAAGCACAAATTTGATTCCAAATGATGGTTCTATGGAAGAATCATTTGCAGGTGTAATTTCAGAAGAAACAAAACTAAAGCGTCAAGAGCGTGTCCGTTATATACATGAAATGGTTCAGAGAAAAAACAAACTGGAAGAGCGTGTACGCTTTAAACGTTGATATAATAAAAAAAAAAACTAAACCTACTACACCATATACACAAACCATTTTCAATTTTCCTGTTCACAACAAGGGTCAATTGGTTTGCTATGGCGGAAAACCAACGTATGTAAATGGTTGGAAGATGAACATCAATATTCCAAGAATGAAGCTAGAAGAGCTCAAGCAATATTTGTTTAACATCGTTGACAGGAATATTCATGCTCTTTTTTATGAAGTACCACACACTGGCATTTCAAGCACCGTAAAACTAAGAAACAACTATGATATGCATGTAATGTTTGATATTTCTACAGCGCTAGGCAACTTGGAAATCTACATTGACCATGGCGGTGTCGATTTTAATATTGAAAATTATATATTTCCAAATGCTACTTTGGTAGAAATGATGGATCATGTGATAACAGAATACACAAGTGACAATGAAGACGGAAACAAGAACATAACTCAAGCGGATTACACTTGTGATCAAATGGTTGAATGGGCAGAACAAGAACACTTTCAGAATGAGGATGCTAAAGCAGATGAACGCCATAAATACATATGGAAGAATCATTTCTATTCATAGTCATACTCACTCAATATGTGTCGTGTATGATTTAAGATTGTCTTAATAATATGTTTTTCTTAAACTATGTCGGAATGAATGTTAGCCTATATATCCAAATTACATTTATTCAAATAAAAATACAAATGTTCATTAATCGTATTATTTGTTTCTTCACTACAAGCACAGAATTTGGAAAATAAACACTTCATTGATGGGAAAAAACATTAAACATTCATAATACAACGAGATCGCTCAAGAGAAAAATGCTAAAACTAAACCACGATGGTATGATTTGGTTCATTAAGAAGAATTAGTGATTCTTTATATGGGCCAATGAGAAATGAACCACCATTCGCTTCAATACCCATGTCTTAAACAATTCAGAAGCTCGCTCGTACACTTGTAGCGAGTGAGCTATCTCTTGGTCGATCTTAGCTTCAACAATTGGATTATCATCCTTAGTAAACCCAACTAATTTTACCACATTCTCTATTGGGAATGGGATGGTGAATAGCACTGTACACGATGATACAATACCACCATCAATTTCTAGCACCCATGCACACATAACTTTGTACCCATCTGCTAGGAAACTTCCTGAAATTACGATAGAGTTCCGTAGCTGGGATATATGGAATGGAGGCCCAACCATGCGTCTTATCTCTTCTGGTATGCCTATTTCTATAAATTGGTGACTAACCAAATCAAATGAAACTATCATATAGCATTTGTACAAAATACCATCATTGAAAACAAATTTTTCATAACCAAGCCAGAAAATTTTACCACCCACTACTGCTTGGCCAGACCTTTTTAGTCTAATCCCTTCTCGAGGCAAACGGTCATTTTCAATATGGTTCCAGCGTCTCGAACTCAAGGTATACACTGACACGTACCATGGCCCTTCACCGTATAACGGGTAATTAATTTTTAAAATTGTTAGGTCTAAATTTTCAGGACGTACACCAAAACCGATGACCATTTTTGGGGAATCTGGTTGATTCAAGAAACTAGGGACTAATACCCCTATAGATCTTTTTATTGATGGGTTCCAAATAACAACCATCATATTTGAACCATATGAAAAGCACCAGACACCTTCAGAAGTAGCAATTGGCTTAAGAGTTGGAAGATTAATAGTTGTATCTAGGTGCGTAAAAGCTAAACTTCCATTAACTGAAAACATAAAACCTACATTACCTTGCATATATGTTAAATTAAAACAACACATATCTGTATCACGAAAGCCGTAGCTACGGATGAAGTTGGAAAAGTCTATTGAAGACCTCCATCTCTTTGACACAATACGAAATTGTAGTAATGACTTAACTGGAAGTCTATTCATGATATCAACTTGCAGGTCGAATGGTATGTTGTCCGACATTTTATTTTAATGAGAAGGAATAAATTACTGAATGATTTTGAATAAGTGAAAGAGTGACAAAGTAAGCCTTAAATAGAGGGATAAAACCGTGTCATACACTTGTCGTTTCTATGTCATATTTCGGGTAAAAATTTACACATACACATAATATTATACACGAAATATGACATGAATATGACTTGTCAGAGACTTTATACAGAGAAAGATGTGACTAGTAAATAAACTTTTTGTTTGATCACATAATATTATACACGAAATATGACATGAATATGACTTGTCAGAGACGTTATAGAGAAACAGATGTGACTAGTAAATAACTTTTTTTATCACATAATATTATACACGAAATATGACATGAATATGACTTGTCAGAGACTTTATAGAGACACAGATGTGACTAGTAAATAAACTTTTTTTTATCACATAATACTACACACAAAATATGACATGAATAGAGACTACTCAGCTCCCTTATAGAGACAAAGATGTTACTGGTATACAAACATTAGATACGTTAGTGGGTCACGTTATATAAACCACGTTCTTGTATTCAAAAAAATTACATCTTTTTATATTTTGTTAAATCCTTCTGTAGGTCAAGAGATGACATTCAAAGTCCGACTACACCATTATGGAAGTTTCACTTCACCACCTGGAAGAAAGTTTGTAGGTGGTATAGTTGTTTGTGTGGATCCAGTTGATTATGAAACTTTTTCGGTCAATCAATTGAAAATAATCTTAACCAATTGTTTAGGTTATGATGAAAACTCCCCAACCTTTTTTTATTTAAAGAAACCAAACTGTAGTCTTGATTCAGGACTCGAACTATTAGTTGATGCAATCGAAGACCCCCGAACGTATACTCAATTTCAGCAAAACCAACTACATGTGTATGTTTCACGGGTGGAGTTATCCCCACTTGTTGTGCCCGAGGAATGCAAAAATGAGGGTTTCAAGAAGAAAAAACAAGATAAACCTTCATGTTCAAAAACGTTATTTGACTAGTGACTAATTCTGGTTATGTTCAGCTTGCAATGTCACGTTATGCTACTTTGTCGTTTTATTGAATGAAATTCAGTTGTTCCTTCTTTCATTCATATAAAATGCTAGAGTTCTACATATAATACGAACTTTTATTCATTACACTACGAAAGTGAAATACTACATCGAAATGAAAATATAAAGTACGATACATGAAATACATGATACCATTAAACATTAAATCCTAAAAGTTGCTTGTCTGAAAATGTTAGAAGAATTAGTGATTCTTTGTTGGGCCCAATGAAGAATGAGCCAGAATCTCCTTCAACCCCCACATTTTGAAAGCTTTCAGCATTACGCACGAACACTTGTAGGGAGTGGGGCATTTGTTGGCTTACTTTAGCTTCAACTATTGGTTCCTCGTCCTTAGTAAAACCCACCAACTTAAGTACATGCTCAACTGGAAATGGAATATTGAATAACATTCGAAAGGATGTTACAAAACCACCATCAACCTCTAACACCCATGCACAAAGAAATCGTATGTCCTCTAGATAGAAACTAGACGAAATTACGAGATTATTTTCTAACAAAGATACATCAAATGGGAAAGGAATCAAAACTCTCAGCTCTTCAGGTATGTAGACTACAGTAAACCTGTGCGTAATCAAATCAAATGAAACAAGCATATAATTTTTGTACCTCATACCATCATACTGGTGCGCCTTTCGGAAGCAGGCCAATAAATTTTACCACCCACACATGCTTGGCCAGACCGTTTTAGGCGGATTGTTTCACGAGGCAAATGGTAATTTTCAAGAATGTTCCAAATACCAGAGCTCAACGTAAACACTGACACGTACCATGGTCCTTGACCATAGTAAGGGTAATTAATCTTTAAAATGGTAGGGTCTAAAGTGTCTGGACGAACACCAAAACCAAAGACCATTTTTGGTGAATCGGGTTGATCCATGTAACTAGGAACAAATATCCCTATTGATCGTTTTATGGATGGATTCCAAAGAATAAGCATCATATTACCAATATACGAAAAACACCAAACACCTTCAGAAGTAGCAATTGGCTTAACGGTGGTAAGATCCAAATTTGTATTTAGAGGTGTGAAGCCTAAATTGTCATCAACGTAAAACATAAAACCTATATTATCTTGCTTGTATGTTAAAAAAAAACTTCTAGTATCAACCTCATGAAAACCGTAACGACATATGAAGTTGTTACTGTCAATTGCAGCTTTCCAAGTCTTTGAGACACTACGGAACTGTATTAAAGACTTAATAGGAAGCCTATTCATGATATTGATCTGAAGATCAAGGGGTATGTTGTCTGACATTGTTTGGGGATGGTTACAAGTAGTTTACAGTGTAGTTGAATTTGTAAAATTATAGTATTAACATTTTTTCTTAAATAGAGTGATTGCATTACTTTTTTTTTATCACATAATATTATACACGAAATATGACAAGAATATGACTTGTCAGAAACTTTATAGAGACACAGATGTGACTAGTAAATAAACTTTTTTTGATCACATAATTGTATACACGAAATATGACATGATAGAGACTACTCAGGGCCTTTATAGAGACAAAGATGTGACTGGTATACAAGCTTTTTTTTATCACATAATATTATACACGAAATATGACAAGAATATGACTTGTCAGAAACTTTATAGAGACGCAGATGTGACTAGTAAATAAACTTTTTTTTTATCACATAATTGTATACATGAAATATGACATGATAGAGACTACTCAGGGCCCTTATAGAGACAAAGATGTGACACATGTCAGGAAAACAAATTTTTTATCACATAATATTATACACGAAATATGACACATGTTAATTACTTTTTGCAAACACACATGGTAATATTACGCTATAAATAACACATCCACGAAATTGAATGTATATACATCTCCACAATACTTACAAAAAGAAAATGGCCTTGAATTTACATAAATTCAAATGTATGTTACATTACGGTGAAATAAAGCGCGGTGTGATTATGGATCATGATATAACATATACAGGGTTAGTTGATATGGTGGTGAATAAGTTTAAATTGAAGCAAAATGCCCGAGTAAATTTAAATGTGAAAGTCCCTTCAGCTGACTTTCGACTTGATGTTACAGACGACAACGAGGTAAACTTTTTTGTTCAATGTGCTTTAGAGTCTCCTGCTGAACTTGTAAACTTGTATGTTTCGCAATCTAAAACAATGGAAGAAACAACAAGTCTTGGTTCAACTCAGCAAGTGCCAGAGTTTTATAATTTTTTCCCTCCAATGGTAGAAGAAAACATCGGCCCATCAAATGATTTTCAAAACAATGACTATAACTATAAAGATGACGCAAATTTCACAAAACCAGGGTCATCATTTGCTTTCAGTTCAGATAACGAATAGGAAGATGATGACTCAGGTTATAAAGATGAGGCAAATTTCACAAAACCGGGGTCATCATTTGATTTTCCTTCAGATGACGAACAGGAAGATGATGACTCAGGTAATAAAGATGAGGCAAATTTTACAAAACCAGGGTCATCATTTGCTTTTCTTTCGGATAACGAAGATGATGAAAATGATTGTTTTCATGAAATAAATAGAACCCAACACCCCGGTAACCATAAATGGCCAAAAAATTTTGACCATATCCCTGAAGTTCCTGAACCACCACTTTACACGCCAAAACCTATGCCTACAAAGGATTATAACAAAAAACTTAAGTAAAAATCAATAAGGTTTTTTTAACTAGGGCGGAATTAGACTTGGCATACAGGTTGAAAGCTTTACAAGATGGTTATGAATTTGTTTCGAAAAAAACTAACCCTAAAACTTACAACATAAAATGCGTCCATTATGCACAATGTGCATGGTATATTAATGCCAGACGTTGGCCAAATTCAGATGTTTTTCAAATTACAAGCATGAATGATATTCACACGTGTCCAAGAACCCAAACATATCCTAACCATCGAAATGCAAACAAAAAACTTATTGCTCACATTATGAAAGATAAATTAGAAGATGGTAGCCGTGATTTGAAAGGGAGAGATATACAAAAAGATATGATGGCACAATATAAAACATCTATATCTTACCAACAAGCATGGAGAGGGAAGGATTATGGGTTACAATTGTTAAGAGGTTCACCATTAGAATCGTTTGAAATGCTACCGTATTATTGTCACAACTTAGAAAAAAAACCCAGGGACGGTCACACGTATCAAGAAAAGCAATCAAGGGGTTTTTGAAATTTTATTCATTGCCATTGGTGCATCGGTAAGTCTTGTTCAATTTATTTTTTAAGTGCATGCAAAAACCCGTTTGCTATTATAATTTTAAAAATTGTTTATACGCAGTTGCGCACATTTGTGAACTATCTTCGCCCACTACTTATAGTGGACGCGGCGCATTTAAAGGGTACTTACAAGGGTACAATTTGCAAGCTGTTGGGATGGACGGAAACAACCAAATTGTGCCTATTGCTTACGGAATATGCAGAGGGGAGACTAGAGATTGTTGGTCATGGTGGATGTATGTACTTAGAGAGTGCATCGGCGATAACCCCAATATGGTTATCATATCTGATAGGCATCCTGCAATAGCTTCGGGAGTAAGGAATGAGTTTCCATCGGCGTTTCATGGTATTTGTTGTCGACATCTAATGATGAACCTTTCCTTGAAAAGCAATAAAGTTAAAGGTCTATACTGGGGCATATGCAAAGCGTATACTCTCGATGAGTGGCAACGACAAATGAACATACTCCTGGCTGTACAACCTGAAGCACACCGAAAGCTAATGGAGGCTGATCCTAGACGTTGGTCTCGAGCACATTGCCCACGTAGCCGTTACAATTATTGTACATCTAACAGTGTCGAGTCTGTTAATGCATGTACTGTATTGTACAGAAAGCTACCAGTAACAGTGTTGACCGACACGTACCGAAGTATGGTTCAAAAGTGGTATTTTAAACGTCGGGAAGCTGCAGGTATTTATTGTTTAAAACATAACGTAGTCAGTAATCATTTTGAAAAATATTTTACATAAGTTAATTAATTTAATTTATACATTTTTTGTGTAGCAAAAATGAAATACGACATCACAGATTGGGCAGCGCATAAGGTGGAGAAAAGAAGAATGAAAAGCGTCAGTTGGGTTGTACACGGAATTACTCAATTTCGATATCAAGTTTATGATGGCCAATATAACCGTGAAGTGAACTTTACGACCGGTGAATGTGAATGTCGGAAATGGCAAATTTCCGGGATACCTTGTGGTCACGTTATTGCTGTTACAAGGTTTTTGAACCTAACAGATTGTGTGCAGTATGTACATGACTGGTTTAAAAAGGAAAAATATCAAGCAACCTATGCAGAGTCAATTCAATTTGTTGGAAATTTTAACGAATGGGAGTATCCAAGCCATATACATCCTCTTACTCCTCCAACAATGGACAACCCTCAGCCAGGTCGGCCGAAAAACACAAACCGTATACAATCTCAAGGAGAAGAGCCAAGGACTATACACTGTAGCAGGTGCAAAGAAGCGGGGCATAAGCGTCAGAATTGCAAAAAATCATTTGTCCCAAATCCACCTACCAGCAAGGGTAAACAAAAGCAAGGGGAATTTCCAACTAATGAGCAACATGACACTGCACCTTTTTATGACCAACATCACCCGTTCGATCAAACTTTTATGGGAAACAAGCAATTCTCATGGCAACCATACGGCCAAAACACATACACTAATCAAGCAAATGGTCAAAACTCGTACTTTTGGCAACCTTATGGTGACAACACATACCCCACAAACCAATACACTTCACAAACTTACCTCCACAACCCATACTCATCTCAACAGTATGCTGAAAACACACACACATCACAAACATATGATCAACATAACACACAACAAGATTTCAACCTATCTCAGCAAACCCGAACGCAACCACTTCAAAATGATCTTCAATACCAGTCTCAAGTGTATCAACAATACACTTCCCAGCAACACAACTCTCAACATCTAGACGATCAACACATGCAGGATTCAAATAGTTGGTTTAATCGGTTTGGTTTTTAATAAAGTAGAAGGTTTATGTGACTAGTCAACAACTATTGGTATGTTCTTATTTAGTTGTAGGATCATGCTTTTCATATTCAATTATCCAAATGATGTTTGTTTTGTCTGTGTATTTGAATTTTACAAGTGATGTTTGTATTCAAGAGACAATATTTGAGCATGTGTTTTGGTGGTGCAATAGTTTAAACTAACGAATTTACAAGTATGTAAAGCAATAATAACATATCATTTTTGTTTGTGTATAAAAGTAATTGTGTAAAAAAGGTTTATAAAAAAATAAAAAAGGGTAACATAAGATAGTGTATTAAAGTAGGAAGTATAAAAACGTGAATTTATAAACCAGTTTGAAGATTATAGGCCTCTCATCAATAAGTCCGTCAATATTATACTTTTCTACACCATCTTTTTCGTTTGACATCAATTTTTAAATACACACAATCGCAGTAACAAGATACACAAAATTATACTTTCGTTCAACAATTTTTATTCAACTTTTGCTCGAAACACAAAGTTTTTATGTAAGTGATATACGTAACAATTAAAACCGATACGTAACAATTAAAACCGAAAATTTGACTTAAGCGATTGATATTTGCAATAATTATATTTGATTTTAGTTTCCTAGAAAGTTATACATAATTTATTAAAAACAAAAAAAAAAACAAAAAAAAAGTCAATTCATTATAAGTTTTGAATGTTATTTGCCTGGGTTATTGTTAATATCAATATTGCTTTGTAATTTAAAAACAAGAAATATAGCTACATAAAAATTACGCAACTGATACAAGCACAACAAAGTAAAATAAATTTTTTTGTCTTCGTCTGACATGTTTGGGCCCACAGTCAGAATTCGCTTCAAATTTTAACCAACTTTTTTTTCTTATTTTTTTTTCCAGTAGTTTGGTATTCGTGTGTCAGTTAAGGCCTCACAATTATCAGATTTCCTTCAAAGTTGAAGCGATTTGCTTTTTTTTTTTTTTTTTTTTTTTTTTTTTAATTTCCTCACGTTTAATTAAGAGGGTGCCTACACGTGTCCTTCTAGGACTTCTGCACAAATTTGAAGCGAATTCCTTGACCTTTTTTGACATATAAAAAAAAGAGGTCATCTGCAGGACAACTCCCCCTGCAAAGGGCCTCATAAGTAATTTTCAGGCTGCCTCAGTAGGGGGATTCAATCCCCCTCATTTTCCCTGCCACGTCAGCTTTCTCTCTCCCACGACCCTCAGGCGATTAGATGCCCCAGTAAAGGCGACCAAATTCTTCTTTTTATTTTTATTTTTTTTATTTATTTATTTTTTTTTTAACATTTTTAACACAAAATAAATTTTCATTAAATAATTAAAACGTTAAATAAATAAAAACGATACGAAATAAAAACAATAATATATTAAATATTAAAACGATACGAAATACATAAATCATAAATCTAATTTGAATGCTCCCCGCATGCAGAGTCATACGAGGGAGTACGAGAACCGGCAAATCCCTCGAAGCGAGCCAAATCTTCCTCGTAGCTCTAATTGATTTTGGTAGTCGAAGTTGATGCACCTACACTATCCTTTTCGTTCTCACGGTAGCTCCAATTGATTTTGGTGCTGACGTTGTCCGATACCTTCTGAACACACCGCCACAACTTGTCAGCAACCTCGCGATCTTTGCGGGCTTGATCACACAAAAATTTGTCGATCACAGCTTTCCGTTCAGGCGTAATGTGGTTGCAACAAGGATCGATACAAATCGATCGACTATATACAAGATCGACTAGGCGATTGGCCTTATTGGGGCTAGCCTCACTATTTGAAAAGCACAAAGCTTTTCTAAACTGGACATATGATTCCTCTTGTTTTTTAAGTCAGGACTCAGGAATGACCTGAAATGTACATTCTCACATAAATTATTTTAAGCAATATCCTTATAGCCTTTTTTTTTTAACGTGTTTTCAGTAACACTTACCATTGAGGATGGCTCAAAGCACATGTAATCAAGCGATACAGAGCATGCAATGATTCTCTCTTTGATGGCCCGTAAAAGAAAAACTCATGCAAGGAGACTTGCAATAAAAGTGATGTATTTCACTAAACAAAAATGGATGCCACTTTGTGGTCGTCAAGGTGGTCATAAGTTGGTTTTGAAATAAGACAAGAGCCTAATTCTATGTTTCGATGTCAGTAGTAACTGTAATAAAGGTACAACATAAAACAATAAATAGTCCATAGTCCACATTTACATCATTTGAAGCTCTCTTGTAGTTGCAGGTAATACTGTTTTTGCTGCAACAAAACAAACAAGATACATGGATGTTAGAAATGTAATAGATCCTTTCTGGGTCGTAAATGACAAATAGAGAGCAATGAGAACTTCCATTGCATGATATGACTTTTTGTTATTTCTCTAACAGCTGCGGTGGGGGTTGTGTTTTATCTCAACCCAGCCATTCATAAAATACCTAAAAGGGGTTAAAAAGGTTCCCAAAATCTATTTGTAACGCACACAAACCTCATAAACTTGTTTCATTATATATTCAATAACTATTGTGATTCTATTGTTTTCATGATCATAAAGTTAACCCATTGCTTATTAATAAAAAAATGGGCTAAAATGTTTGCGGGTCAACCCACTCCAGCATGGACCGGTATGACCCATACTATAGATGATTACATTTCATTCGGAACACGTTCTGATTTGTCACCCATCTTGCCACCCTCTATTAGTATGAAATGACACAAACTACAAGTAATTCATACCTTATCTGAGACGGAAGGCGAGATTTTTCTCAATGCTTGATCAAAATGTACAGCTTTAATCGTATGCGGCATTCCACCTAAGAAGCTTTGTGACGACGATCCTGAAGTTGCCTCCTTCGCAGCAGCAGTTGCAGCTTCAATTTTACTAAATCTCTCTTCAACAGCAGCCATGGCAGCTTCATTCATCTGAAAATTTGTACAAATACCATTAAATAAACTTGCACTTAATGCATTAGTATCTTTGTGACTAGTAGCAATTACAAAAAGAATAAAGTACGAACCAATGAAGAAAGATCGGCTCCACTTAGATTTGCACATCTTTCACTCCTTCCAATATCAACCAAATCCACATCAGCATCTAGTGGCTTCGTTCGAGCAAGAGCTTTTAAGATCATCCCACGCTCATCTTCATTTGGTAGAGGAACATACAACAGTTTACCAAACCGTCCAGGCCGTAAGACCGCTCGGTCCATCACCTCTGGCCTAGAAGGCATATCAAGAGAATCAGGAACTATTAGACACGAGGGTAGACTAGTGGTCTATTGAGTACTTTTGGTGTGGTCTAAACTGATCATGTTCACACAATTCTTTTTGATCGGAGTATTTTACCAATATTTAATCTGACATATAATAATTCACTTTCAAGAATATAATTAGAAAGTTTTACACAGTTGAAATACACTTAAGAAAATATTGACCTGTTTCTTTTAAGCAATTTTTTTATTTACCTCTTTGACCCGTTAGGGTTAAAAATATAGCCTGAATCGACTCAGTCATTAGTAAATGGATCAGAAATGCCACCTCTACTAACTATAATCATTTTTCAACAATCAATGTACGACATAAAGAATAAGTGTTGCACCTGTTAGTGGCACCAATTATGTACACTCCCTTGCGTTGCTCAGCACCATCTAGCTCTATCAATAGCTACACATATAAAGCATTTTTACTTCTCAGGTACATTAAGTGTAGCCGTTTAGGGGACAAACTTCTTGCAGAAGTAAATTATCTTGAACAATATGAGCGAGCATAGTTCTGTAGATTTTGCTAACCTGATTCAAAAGTCGCTCAACGACCCACCCCCCTTCCTTCCCACGTTTTGTTGTCAGAGCATCTACCTGAAACAAACAAACAAACAAAGCAGCAGCAGGCAAAGCATCAATTAAATCAGCCATTGCAATTCTAGACTGCGGTTTAACTACAGCTAAAATCAAAGAGTCGAAGTTCATGAAATGTGTCAAAATCAATCTTAAAGCAGAAAAAACCTCGTCAAAGAACAGTATGCATGGAGAACACGTCCTTGCACGACTAAATATCGTCCGCACTGCCAATTCACTCTCACCGACATATTTATTCAGAAGCTCAGGACCCTTAACAATATTAGAATATATCATAAGTTTTACGATACAATAGAAAAGATGTTAAAGAGAGTAGAATCAGTGACAGACCTTGATGTGTATGAAATTTGCCCCTGCTTCGTTAGCAACAGCCTTGGCAATCAATGTTTTTCCACAACCGGGAGGTCCATAAAGCAAAAACCCTGTCTCCAAATCAACTCCGTATTCCTACACGAATCATATTACAAGTCAGAACATAGAAGATTAAATATGCAAAAAATTCCCTTAAACTAAATAAACAACCAACAATTCCATCCACATTAGTATATTTACCTCATACTCATCTGGATATTTTATGCGTCGAACTATATAACGGTCAAACTCCCTTCTCAACTGATCAAGGCCTCCAACATCCTCCCATTTGACATTTGGAATGCTCGAGAATCCTTCTCTTCTAGACGAGGGTTGAACCATTTTGGCTGCAACCTATAAATAGTTACAAAAATAGATCACTGACAGCAACAAATTGATCAAATTTGATCGGAATTAAACAAAATTGATAGCAGTTGAAAATCGTAACTGTCTTTTAATACCTCAAAATCAGACATTGTGATGCTAAGTTTTTCCATCTCTTCAGGAGTCCATGCTTTCCTCCACCAGTCTTCGTTTTCTTCAGTCTCTGAATTTTCTTTAGAAAGTTCAGACTTTCTTCCATCTATAATTCTCTTCATAGCAAGGTTACCAGCTTTGTTCACCAATGCTGCTAAATCAGCTCCAACAAAACCTGGAGTTGACCTAGAAATTTTCATCAGATCGAAAGCACCTTCGAGTTTCAAATTTCGTGTGAGAACAGTAAGAATCTTTATTCTTGCATTTTCATCTGGAACACCTAAAGCGATCTCACGATCAAACCGTCCTGGTCTTCTTAATGCTGGGTCAACAGCATCAGGTCTATTAGTAGCACCAATCACTAATACATATCCTGGTTTACCATCAGTTTCTGTGTTTTTTGTATCATCTGGTTTAGCAACCCTGTGAGATTCATCCATACAAGTCATTAACTGTGTCACGATACGCCGTTCCATCTCCCTTTGAAGATTCTCTCTTTTTGAAGCAATTGCATCAATCTCATCAATAAAAACTATAGATGGAGCAGTTCTATATGCTTTGTTAAACAGCTCGCGTATGTTCTCTTCTGATGCACCTGATATGTCAGAATAGTATTTCTCAGTTAAGACTAATAGTTGCTAACATAATTTGGAGTATTCTAGTAACCTAATATAATAATCAGTACTTAAACAAAAAAAATAGAACTGAAAATGATGCCACACTCTTAATATAGATTATCCTTGTTGGTTCTTACTCAGCAGAAACCTTGGATTACAAGGCCGAGTAATTAGCAATTACTCACTACAAGGTCAGTGACCAAGGGGAGTTGAGCGGAATTGGCCAAAAAATAACCGGCTTGGTCAAAATTCAGTAAAAACTCCATCAAACTCGGTCATAATAACTCTGTTTGAAGTATTTGAGCAGTTGTGTTGATATTCTAAACATATCCTATGAGCAATTTAATAGTCCTAAGAACATGAACAACAACATTACCCAATACCCAATACCGTCAAGGCAGGGTATGGGAGAAGTAGGATGTAGCCAGTCACACCCCTATCCGACGGTAGAGGAACTGCTTCCAGAAAGACCTCCGGCAAGAGTGTATATAGCTATATGCGTGAGCAAAATACGTAGCGCGCGCGTGTGTGTGTGTGTTTGGGTGTGAGTATAGGGGTAAAAGCATAGAAACATACAAGCATATTAGAATAAAAACATGGAAGCGTGTATAAACATAATTGCTTACAAGCCTGGAAACATACAAGCAAAAAAGCAATATGTGGACCTATGTGCATATATAATTCTATGTACAATGGGTCCAGCATATAAGAAATAAAAGCATCAGAACGTGTACAAAAATAATCGCATAAAAGCCTAAGAACATAAAAGCACAAGATCATGCAAATCATACAAGGTATATATATAATTCTATGTACAATGGATCCAGCAAATAAGAAATAAAAACATCAGAACGTGTACAAAAATTATCGCATAAAAGCCTAAGAACATAAAAGCACAAGATCATGCAAATCACACAAGGTATATATATGGGCCTGTGAGCATACATAATTCTATTTACAACGGGTGCATCTCATAAGAGTAGAGACACAAAAGCATATACATACATACATATATAAGCATACAAGCATACAAGCATAAAAGCACAAAAGAATACAAGTTGTAGGCATGGAAGCAAATAAAACTAAATGGGCCTATGAGCATATAAGTCTGTATACAGAGGGTGCAGCAAAACTCATGGATATATATAACAATGGGTCTCTAAACCTAAAAGTTGAGTAGAATATTTACATGTTGAGGCCTAGAATAAAGCTAACCTAAAATAAAAAGAACAGCATAGACAATCCTAGTTCTCCACGTGTTCGTATCAGAGGTCATTTCCTTGTATAAAAGAGCTCTTTCAAGGTCAGACTTCAGTCTACCCCACCTTAGTTTTGGTCTACCCCTCTTCCTCAAGCCATCAACTATGAGAGATTCCACTCTCCTACATGGCGTTGGCTGTGGTCGCCCGTGACATGTCCAAACCATCTTAGTCCTCCTTGTCTCATCTTGTTGATGATAATAGCAATTTCAAGTTGTCATGCATATAATTTGAAATTCATATATAATGATTCCAATCCAAGTACTCCCAGCCTAGGCCAATTACTCGTACAAGGTAGTCGACCACTCAAGTACCACCTAGCAAGGTTTACAACCATGCTATCTAAGACAGTTATCATTTATCATTTACAATTTATCCAAATATCCCTATTATCGACATAATCAAACTTCGTGTAAATAGACATGGTCTTATCCAAAGTAAAGTAATGTTGCTACAGCAAAACTTCTAAAAGTTTCTATGTAACTTAACCAAAAAGTTTATAAAGCAGGGCAAGAGTTTGCAACTTGATTGCAACTTCTCTTTCGACGGGGGCGACAGTTCTTCAATTTACATTACTATATACAACATCTAAGCACTTACTGAATGGGAACATGAACCTGCTACCCCTTTTAGCACCATCATGCTTACCTAAGAACAAAACCAAGAGCATACACCAAACTATAACTTGGCTACTGGTCAAGCTTGGAAACCAAACTTTTTTTATCTGCATATCCTTACTAATCCTCAAACACACAAAATGACTACTTAAAATGTACGTCGCAAACCTAGTCTTAATACTAAAACATAAAAAAATATTTACAAATGCACACAATTCAAGTAACCAAAACAAAAACTACCTGATATCCCCGACACCAACTCAGTAGCGGAAATCTTATAAAACGGAACACCCGTCTCATTAGCAATAGCATGAGCCAGTTTAGTCTTCCCACACCCGGGCGGGCCATGTAACAATATCCCCGCCATCGGCCTCACTCCAAGACTCCTTGGCAATTCCGGGTGATACAAAGGAACAATAACTTCCATTTTCAACTCATCCAACACCGCATCCATCCCACCTAAATCCTTAAACTTGGGCCCATCCTCACCCCCCTTCCCATCAACCTCGCCACCATCATTTGATAAACTATTCGGCTTCTTAAGATTCGATTTTAAGCTCTTAACAGGTGT
This sequence comes from Chrysanthemum seticuspe, assembly GCA_019973895.1. Taxonomy (NCBI): domain Eukaryota; kingdom Viridiplantae; phylum Streptophyta; class Magnoliopsida; order Asterales; family Asteraceae; genus Chrysanthemum; species Chrysanthemum seticuspe. The sequence goes on from BPTQ01000009.1 coordinate 228,070,845, forward strand.
ATTAATATTACCTTCCTTCATCAAATCAGTTTTTTTATTACTACTATTAGTAACAAGTTCTACCTCAAGATTTTGTTTAGCTTTTGAATACTTTTTTCTTAGCATTTCCTTAGTTATATCGACTTCCGGCTCGAATTTCAGCTCGTAAACCGCATCGTCATCTTCCGAATTCGAAACCGCACTTCTATCTTCTTCCGAAGAATCCGATTCTTCTTCGGAATCCGAAGAACTCGAGTCCACCTCAACTCGTCTCCGTTTGACGTGTTTCGACTCAATCTTCAACAACCGCTCTTCCTCATCATCAATTTTCTTCGGCTTTTTGGAGGATGATGACGTCATGTCCACGTCATCGTCGAAATTGTCTAACGGTTGGATGCTTTGTTTTGATTTTAGGGTTTGTTTGACGGTTCTGGTGAATACCTGGAGCTTATGGCGGCGGTAATCAGGGTATTTGTTACGGAGGTCGGAGATGATGACGTCAGAGGAGGAAGGAGGTGAGGTGCCGTAAGTTTCGGTGAGACGGTGGAGGAATTGTTTCTCGAAACGGGAGGACTTTGCCGGAGATGGTTTGCTGGTTTTCGCCATTGGTTTGAAGTGTGGCGGCGAATTTGGAATTTGATAACAGGTTTTGTGTTTTTTAGATTAGTTTTTTAGATTGACCCCTCTAGTTTTTTTGTTTTTTTTTTTTTTTTTTTTATTATTATTTTTTTATTTTTATAATTTTGTTTATATAAAAAAGCTATAAACCTGAAAATGCGGAACTGTAAATATAAAGTTTAATAAGCCAAACGCTTAAAACTGTTAGAAATACGGAACAGAAAGTAACAAAAAACTGCGTTGTACTGAAAAATGGGGGGACAAAGGGAATATTCCCTATGGATGTGACCCCATAGGGAGGGTTTATATAGTACAACCCAAGTAAAAATGAGAGAAATAAGCAATGCCATATATTTTAAATATATTTTAAACGTAAAAGGAAAATTTTATGAGAGATGACGTCGTTATTTTTCTTTCTTCTTATTTTACTTTTATTTTTATTTGATCCTTACTATGTTATATATTATCTTTGTGTATGGTAATGAGCATGTTAGAGGTCGAGCTCGAGCCTCTCAGAGTTAGAGCTCCACTTCAATTTAATTAAACAAGTAAAGAAAATAAGAAGACACACTTTTCTTTTGACATATCAGTGGATTAACTAAACAAAGCATGACTTATGTGGGCACCAAATTTACGGACCAGATTCATTCAGAGAAAAGGATTTTTAATGAAAATTTACACTATGTGGCAACCATCCATCGGGTTCCCGTGAACCCTCTAGTTCCGCTCTCGAGTCTTGTATTTTGAGCTCGAGCTCGGCTCGTCGTATATTATACAAGCTTGAGCTTGACTCAGGCTCGACTTGTTTTTACGACGTCCCAATGAAAATTAAAGCTTGGCTCGAGCTCGGCTAGTATTATATCTATTTTAAGCTTGTTATTGAGCTCGTTAATAAGTTCGCATATAATACAAATGCATAACATATTATTTATGTTAAACATCTAATTGATCCTAGTGTTGTTTAGGCTCATGAGCCTAAATGAGCTTTGTACATAAAGCTCGGGCTCGAGCTCGATTATAAATGAATCGCAGCTCATGCTAAAGCTCGTTTAGGCTCGGCTTGTTCGAGCTTTTTACTGATCGGATCCTGATATTTTCTCGAACGACTCGGCTCATTTCTACCCTTAGAGCATAAGGATTTAGTGAGAATAAAACATTAAATTGATGATGATGATGATGAGAAATAACTATAATCATATATTTAAGATGCATCTACTTGAATTAGATGCAACTATAATCATTTAAATTCATCTTATTCATAAAAAATATTTTAAACAATCACAACCTTTAACGCAAACTATACGACACCATAAACAAACCAAACAACAAGATTACCAACCATGCAACATCATTACAACTCATCTTTTACTATAACAAAAGTGTAAAGTCTTGCTCTTTGAGTGGACAAGGAAATTGTGTAAAGTATTGCCTTTTGTGTGGACAAGAAAATTGTATTTAGTCTTGCTCCTGGCGTCGAGAAGCAATGTTGTAAACTATTGTTCCTTGCATGGACAAGCAAATGGTGTAACGCCCTTCCAAGGATGGAATGACTTAGGTGTGTGAGTAAAATTCTGAGGTCTTATGTGGCAGTTCCTAAGTGGTACTCCGTCCGGAATTAGCTTGGATCTAGGTTTACAACTCTTTTTGAAACACCCATTTTCTGACTTGATGCATTCTCTTGGATCTGTCCCGGCCCATTGGTCGAATTCCAAAACCTATTCCTCCAAAGAATCCACCGCCTTTTAGTTGAGATTCAAACCACCATGTTTCTAGTGCGGTGTGGCATGTGAGGTGGTTTCTGGCGTCTTTGATTTATTGAGAGTCTTGCCTTTGTATTTGTAAAATTTTGGCATCTCAAATCTCTCCAATTTTTATGCTCCCTCAAAAACTTCCACAGCTCGATCAGTGTGAAGGCATGATTGTACGTTGCTTGATATTCTTTACACACTTGATCGAACATAAGTTGGTCATATGCGCAACACATTATCGTGTATCGCGTAACATTGACCAACTTTAGGATGAAGTCTGTTTTCCCATTTGTAATTGAGAGAGTTGCATCCTCTTTTCGATTCCCTCATTTCCTTCTCAAAGTAACCAAGTACTTCCGTCCAAAACCAAGTAGCCCTTTCAACATTCCCTTTTATGCTATTCTCGAACTGGTTTATCCAAGTTTTGCATAACGCTAACTTTTCCTTTGGGGTTCATGGTTCAGCCACATAAGTCACCTTAGATTTTTGACGTCGTTTTGTAGTAATTTTAGCTTTGACGGACGCAACCTCTTCGACGGGAGACTCGTCTTCAACGGGTTCGATGGCCCAACCTAACCTTGGGCCTTAGAATAATCTTGACTACAAAAAAACGGATCCATATCTACATCAAGATTACCATGGTTAACCTGAGAATATCGTTGAGAAGTTTGAGCTTGGTCCATCGGTTGGTTAAACGTCGGTGGTGAATCGTGTAACATTTATGGATGATAATATTGAGATTGTTGTTGTTGTTGGTACATCGCTTGGTTGGACGGAGGCTGGAAAAAATTATTTTGATAATAAGGTTGTAGTTGTTGATGTTGTGATTGGTATTGCGGGGCTAAAATTAATTGGTGGTGATTGACCGGTTAATTAAAAATTGGGATCCGATGTTGGAAAGTTTTGAACATTTTGTTGGCACTGGGTTTGGTGTTTTGTTTTTGGGAGTGTTGTGAGACATTTTTTTGAGTTGGATTAATCGCAAAGTATATAAGTTGAAGAAGAGGAGAAGTGTGTTTAAAAAAGGAAAGTAGTGTTGTATTTACAAGAGAAGTGGCGTGGTATTATTTTATTTTTTTAAAGATTTTTTTTTAAACAAACACCCCCAACGGTAACAATATAGCCGTTGGCTATCTTTTTCCTTTCTCACCAGATCACGTATCCGACCAACCATTTAATTTTTGGAGTGGGGGTTGCGTTCCTAGGACCAAGCGTAGGGGTGGGGACGCTTTTGAGGAGTTGACCGACCAAAAGGACGACCCCCATTATTACCAGTCTAATATTATTGTTAAAAAGGAAGTGCAATAGGAGAAGTACTTAATGGAAACGTTAATCACTTCATTATAGCTACTCATCGCGCGAGTAGCTACTTATTCATAAGTAGAATTTATAGTATAATATGTACTATATATAAAGATAATATATTTGCTTAAAAAAAAAAAAAAAAAAAAAAAAAAAAAAAAAAAAAAAAAAAACAACTTAAAATTTAAGTAATGATGTAAGACTAAAATACCCTTACTTAAATTTGCACACACATACTCCACACCCATATAATAAAAAATTTGCATACACAAATGACGCTACTACATATCGTAGCCGCTATGTGCAGGTAATCGTCTAATATAGATAGGAATGAGAACGGTCCAAAAACCGGTTTGCCTCAAAACACCAGACCGAAATGTTTGGTCCACGTACAGTTCGGTCTGCCCTGGTTCAAGAAAGCATAATGGCTAGCTGTACGTAAGACCGGACCGAAGACCAAATATGAGAACAATGATGGGCCGGAGGCCGAATCAAAATATGCTCGATCAAGTCGAGTCGATCCGGCCCGGACCAGTTTCTCGGTTTTGACTGGTCTACTGTTTGTTATGCTCGGCCCCTTAAGTATATAATTGTTTGAAATCTTCATTTTTTTATCGGATATCTCCGAAGGGACAAAAATAGATATATTCATTTTACACCCAAGTTATATTACTTAACTTTACTGTTCACTTTAAGGTGTATTTGGTAAAAATAACTATATTGAAAGCTATAAACTGTTAGCTATTAGACATAAGTTGATAAATGTTATAGTTGCAATAATAACTATAACATGTAAAATGACATGAAATGACATATAGTTAGAGACGAGTAAGAAACCCAATATATATCTTTAGGGCTTTTGGAATAATTCCCAAAAGGGGATAAAAAGTTGTATAATGGTCACCATATGGTACAAAAAATAAAACTCTTCTCAAAATGGTCATGTGCAATGTGCGAATGTGCGACTCCACTTAATGTGCGACACGTGTCCACTTTTTTAATAATAAAGTACAGTGGTAGGTGGGACTTTTTTAATAATACCCTCTCTAACCCCCCCCCCCCCCCCTGCAAACCCTCCATAGTTTAGGGTACTGTTTTTTCTGTTTTTTGTACTTTTACTGTTCATAGTACTTTTGTCTTTTTGCTGTTTTTTTTTCCATTTTTTGTCCAAGTGCAGCACACACACAAGTCCACAAGTCTGTTTTTCATTTTTTTGTCCAAGTGCATAAGCACACAAGAAGGTTTGTCCAAGTCCTAAGTTATTTTTTTGTCCAAGTGCATTAGCACACAAGCAGATTGCATTATCACACAAGCAGATTTAGCAAACAAGCAGATTGCATAAAGGCTCAGATTAACATCATCGCCGATTTAGAAAAACATTTGCGCAATTGATAAAAAGTGTTAGGCTCGGATATGACGGCTGCAAAGTGATAAAAATATCACTTTGCCGTGCCGGTCGGTTATAAAACCAATCGTCATCGCCATTTTTTTTGTCCAAGTGCATAAGCACACAAGCAGATTGCATTATCACACAAGCAGAATGCATTATCACACAAGCAGATTGCATTACCACACAAGCAGATTGCATTACCACACAAGCAGATTGCATAAAGGCTCAGATTAACATCATCACCAATTTAGAAAACCATTAGGCTCGGATATGAAGGCTGCAAAGTGACAAAAATATCACTTTGCCGCGCCGTTCGGTTATAAAACCAATCGTCATCGCCTTTTTTGAAATTTTTTTTGTCCAAGTGCAGCAGATTGCACACAAGTGCACAGATCAGATTGCACAATACCAGATTGCAACCAAGTTAGATTGCCCAAGTGTTCACAAGCAAATACCAAAAGCAACAGTAATATTCCCAAACTGCAGTAAGATTCCCAAACTGGTGCACACAAGTGCACAGATCAGATAGCAACCAAGTTAGATTGCCCAAGTGTTCACAAGCCAAAAACCAAAAGCAACAGTAATATTCCCAAACTGCAGTAAGATTCCCAAACTGCAGGAAGTCACAAGGGAACAATCTCAAAGTGGTAGGTAGTGAAACCTCCCAATTTATACTCAGCCTCATCACCACAAGGCAGTATCAAATTCACAAATTACCACAAAGTTACTCTCACCACAAACTAAATTATTTTCAAAGTACCCCCAAGTTACCACAAGCAGGTTCAACAAGTTACAACAAGTGAAGGTTACACAAG
>BPTQ01000009.1:228083693-228108693 GCA_019973895.1 Chrysanthemum seticuspe
TTTCCTTGAAGGAAAAGAAGCTCGTTCAAAAATTTGTGTGATCCGTCACTTGGATTAGCAACATCACATCATTAATCCCATTCGGTGCCCATAAATATAGCAAGAGATCCCCTTATCCTTACGATCATCCCTCAATGATGCGATTCCAATTCCAACTCCTTCTAATAAAAAATAGAAAAATATAAAATACTTTTACCTTTCCTTGCTTAGAGCCCATAACCTAAACCCCCCAACCATAAAGATGGCTAATGAGATGATAATAGATTAATAGATTTGATTCCAACACCCTCAGATACAGATTAATTACACACGAGCATACTATCAAATTTCTACACAAATGAATCAAACATAATGAGGAATTAATAGAGGATAACTACCAACTCACAGTGCAGAATAAGGATCAACGCAACACACAGATTTCAACATCCCATACGCAAAGAGGGATTGAGAAGCTTGAATGGTTTCCCAGAACAGATGTTTGGGTGATCTCTAATATTTGAGGATGAGATTCCGCGAGACACAACGCAACTAGGAATAAGACGTGACACTCAACCATCAATAGGAGATAATTAAGGAGTAATACAAACTAAGTAAACACATCTTTAAACTATCATACGAGCACACATTAATTAGACATAGACTCCCACAACCTTAGTTTAGATAATTAGATAATAGTAGAGTAATCGGTAGAAATACCAACCCCCCAAATCCAATACCCGAGATTCGTTCCTTTCCATTTTCATAAAATATAAAAAGATAAAAAATAATCTTCCTCAACCTTAACCTTAGCGTAGTAACTCCCTACTAGCATTCCTATTCCCCTAGAGAACGATATAAATACCCGTGGCTTACCCTAATTACTACACTACAACGATTAGGTTCACTGCCTAGTGTGTTTAAAAACTTGCTCGAAGAAAAGGAAGTTCCTTTGACCCCGAACGACGCGTGTAGCGTTATCAGTCTGCCTCAGGTCTGCTTCGCTGCTCCAGTGTCTCCACGTCATTCTTCAACATGCTCACACGCTCTTTGACGTTGGAATTCAATACTGATGAAGTTCTCTAAGTCTTTAACTTTGTAGATTCTTTGGTTTGACGAAGAATCATTCTGACGGTTGTGTTGCTTTTGAATAGAACTTTCATTAGTGATGATGTTGGCGTGAGCATGAGAAGAATCAGCACGATCATCCTGCTCCGGAGCTTCCATAAGAAGAAAACATTTCAAACAGTTAGTTATAAGCAGATTCCGGCACTTACAAGTTTGAACTTCGAGAGTGTTAACAGCATAGTGTGAAAACACAACTCTAATTCTTACAAAAGCCGTTCCTGAACTGGAGTCCCACAAGTGAGATAATGCGATGTACCAAAGTACATCTACAGTTCAGATGAGTCGCTGAGGTACACCGTAGCATCACCTCACGATTGTAGACCGTTTGAGACACACTCCGCGTAATCCACGGGGAGTTACCGAAGTGACCTGCTGTCAGGGCTGTTTGATGTTGACCCTGGCAGGAGTTTTCATTCAATCACTGAGGATCACAGATGTGAACCTCTCATAAATGTTCTCGACAGATTGCTAAGATCTGTGAAGGACCCGATATGAACCACTGATAATCTTATTAGGTGATCGTCAGGTGATAAAATGTCAAGTGTTCCTAAGCGATCTTTTGGTGAATCTCGTGGCTCTAGACTCAATAGTGCGTTTTGGTTTTCCTAAGCGGAGACTAGGGAGTGGGTCTCCTTCTTCAATACCAGCGATCTCTAAGAGAAAGCCAATAGTTTAAGTAGGGTTCCCTGTGAGAATGAAACAAGCTTCTGTTGAGAGAAACTTGAGTGGCTAAGAAGGTTTAGTGCATGCGTCACTGGGTCCATGACGACTTTTAATCTTCAATACCGGTGTCACTAAGTGACAGACAGTAGCATATGAATTGAACCCGGTGTCTGCCCTAAGCTGAATAATCTGGAGGGCTGTTTCTTTTCACCCTTTTCTTTGCATTTCTTTTTGATTCTTCAACTCCTTCTTTCTCCGATTCTCATATTCTCCTTTTTATAATCGTACCTAAGGACTTCTAAGTAATAACTATTTGTGATGTCCTTGGGTAGATCCCTCCGGCTCTGGCGGATCATAGGACGGTTATTCCTAACCTTAGTCACCTTATAACTCCATGACTAACCTATGTTGCCATTAAAACCACTGTTTGTGAAACATCTCTCAAAGGGTTTGTAAATGAAAAACATGTTTGAACCACTGTGAGAGATAGGATTTTGCATAAATACTCCCCCTTCACATGTGCTTAATAGTTTTAACGGTTAAATGCACAGTGAGGAAAGAGCGCACACATTTTGAATTGATCCACTCGAGATAGACAATCCCCCGCGAGACACGGTTACGTTGCGTAGTTAAAGAGTTACATTGTCAGTTTTTTAGGTGACAACTAGCTCTAATAACTACCTTGAAGGTGTAGACAAACCTCGAAAGGTTGTCATACCCGTCAGAGTTCATGTATACCAAGAGTTTCTTGAATGGTACATTCTACTTGGACAGGTCCTTTGCAAGACACGTTTACATTACTAGTGAACTAGTTTGAAATTATTACCCGTCCAGGACAAGTCTTTTCGAGTTACTAACAGTTTAGTACCGTCAATTCGTTGGTTAAGTCTGAGGTACACAGATTCATTTGCATTTTGCACAACATATTTCTTATCACACAATTTTCTCCCCCTAAAAAATGGCATATGAAAATGTTATTTTTGAAACGTTTGAGAATAAATATGACCATTTCGAGTGTTGCGGGAAGAGTGACCACTGTGAACAATTAGTGAACAAAGTTTTAATTCAAATACTCCCCCTCAACAAGTGATATAAATGGTTGAGGTTTTGAAAATCATACGGGGAAGTACTTGTTCTTTTGAGCAAAACCTTGAATAATGAAAGGTTTGATAGGTTTTACTCAAAAGTAAGAAGCTTTCGCTCCTTTTATAAATATTGTGGCACTGAAGCGTACCACAGGGTCCTTTCTTGACAATTACGGGTTGTACACTATTATGTGTGCACAAGCCATTGACATATTTAATTATACATCCAAATTTGTAATGAAAGAACCAATTCAAGGGGTACCAGGAAGTGCAGTGATGTTCCCAGGAGTGCGCACAGGGCGTTGAAAGCCGGTTATGTTAATCCTGGGTCGACCACCAACATAGCTCTCCAATCGTCTGAACTGATCCCTTCTGAACAACCGTTCATCAATCATGGTGATGATTCGTCTCACATCCCTCCTTTCCTGAGAATTCCAGCGCTTAGGAGATCCAATTTTCTGGCGTATATCCTTCAACCTGTACGCCAATCCGTCCCTAACCAGCTTCAAAGTATGATCCCCGAATTTCTGAAGATCACTACACGCCATTAAGCAGTTTCTTTGAAGTTTACTGCGGTAAACAACTCCGAAAGGTTTGCTGATGAGCGTATATTGAGATAGCTGATTGATGTCGGGAAGATCAAGCGTTGGAGGAGTGAGGTTGACACGCGTCTGATAAGATTCAACAGCCAGCTGGATATCTTCTACACGTTCTTTGATCACGATGCGTCTAATGAAGATGAGAAGTGACTTGATAAATTCGCGTTGAACTTCAGTCGAGAATTGTCTCATACGACCCTGTACTTTGGCAAGGTACATGTCTTCGATGTCGTTGAGGGACAAATTCTCAAAGTCAGCTTCGGAGAATGCATAGTCCTGTTCATCTTGTCGTTTGACTATGATATTCTTCAAGAAGGTGTAGTCCCACTTAGACTTGAGATAAACGTGTTTGATGGCCACGATGTCCTTAGAACTGTACACTGCGTGTTGAGACTTCTGAACCAGGCAGCTTCTGTAGTAGATTCTTCGGCGTTCAGGCCAATGATGAATCCCATACAATGCATCTCGGTCGTATGCTTGCGCGTTGTCAGAAAACAAGCGATTTGCACGTTCCTCGATAGCTATGCAGTTTGAGTAAATAGCCGCTGGGAATGGAAGAGTCAACGATGTAGCGTATTTTCGCGAACCATCGCTACCATGTAAGAGAAAATCCAGGTCTCTGTTAAAGAAGTATCGGAAGGGAATCCGTGGTTCATCTGCTTGGCCAATGGTCGGTAGGGGTTTGGTCCAATCGGTGTAGTATGGAGGGCTGTCCCTTTGTGTGAAGTCAATGTTTGCTTCCGGATTGAGCCAATCCATGTTGTTAGACATAGCTCGAGCGATGTTCTCAAGATGATATTCGACCTCGAGGGCGCTTTCAGAGCTGTCTTTTAGAAGTTGAAACGCTTCATTCTTGATTCGCTTCAACTCAGATTTCGTCATTTTCTTCACATGGAACTTTTCTTGCAAAAGTTTTGCGTGCTCCAATGTAGAACGATCTACCAAGTCTTGACCTTCATCAGGGTAGGGAGTTTGATTGACAAGTGTGGAGAACCATTCAAACTCTTCGGTTTTATCGTCATCTAGCCATGATACGACTTCAGGCTGAGTCGTCTTCTTCTTCTTTTTGGAAGGTCTTGATGATGATACTAGTTTCTGCACTTGTTTGGGTGAGGTGGGTTGTTGTAGGGGCTCAAGGACCTCTTCATCGTCACCACCCGTATACTCAAAGTAATCACCTGTTTTTTGAGTCAGGGGTGGTAACTCGGAATCGTCCTGAGGTTTTTCAGTTGAAGAACGAGGAGGGGACCTTTGTTGAGTAGAAGTCCGTTGGGGAGGAGTAGGCATCGAAGAAGATTCACCAGACTGCTTCTGACGTTTTGGTGCAGAGTCTTTATCCTTATCCTTATCTGCATCGTCTCTAGGACGTTTCAACTTTTCTGCTTCAAATCTACAAGCTTCTTGAAGTTGGTAGTCCAGCAATGCTTGATACAGTTTTGCTTCATCAGAATTGAGCATTGCAGATCGTGGCGACATTTGTGTGACAAGCTTAGCCACCAATTCATTATCCGAGAAAACTACAGGATCAGATGGATTGATTGTGACGGTTAAAGGTGTTGATCGAATAGTTTGCTTGGCGATCTGCATCAGATTTGGATAAAGTTGTCTGGTGAAAAACTCCTTTGTGACTTTAGGAACGTACTCCAGAAGGTACTTTTTCGTGTAGCCTTCGATCATTTTGTTCAGTTCCTCCTGACGATAACTTCTCATGAATTCCTGAATAACTTCCCTTTCTTTCTGCATCTTGTCATTCTCATCATGTAAGTACTGCATTTGGTCAGCATACCAATTCAGTTTTCTGTGGAGCATGTCCTTCTTTCTAACTTGTTTGACAGCTTTCACAATTCTTTCATGTCTTTGAGAAATCCAAGATCGAGGTGGTTTCTTTACTGATTTGGATGATGATCTGGTTGATTTCTTGGATGGTTGTTGTGATGAGTGAGAAGAGGAGTCTGATGATGAGGAGACATGAGGAGGCTTGGGGTCCTTAGGCGGTTCAGAAGTTTCCCTCTGTGAATGTGTGGGACTTTCCAGAAGCAACTTGTCATAATCATCATCTTTATCTTTCTCAGACTTCTCAGTTTCAGGGTTCTCAAACTCATATTCGATAGTATCCTCCACAAGCTTTTGTTGTTGCAGAAGAGTGGTGGCACCAGATCCCTTATCGGGTCGATTAACCGCATCAGGATCTGGTGAGGAGTGGGCAGCACCACTTGATCCTCCGGGACCACCCATTTGATCTTTTGCAAACACTTCAGCCTTGTGTTGGTGTCTAAGTCGTTTGACTTTCTTCTTGTACTCAATTTCCGGTGGCTCTTCAACATTTTCACTTTCAAAGCTTTCATCAAATGTCTCAAGTACAGGAGTCTTCCCTTTACTTTTGTCAGCTTGAGGACTTGGAGGTTTTGGAATGTCTGAGACATCTTGTGCAGTTTTAGAATAATGAATCTCCTTGTCTGATTCTGTTCCTTCAGAACTTTTGTCCAAAAGCTTTCTTGGAGGTTCAGGTGTAGAGGATGGAATAGGAGTAGCTTCCTGAGAGGGAACTTTCTTCTTAGGAGTAGGTTTCCTCTTTGGAATAGGTTTTCTCTTGGGGACATTCCTCTGACTATCTGTACTTGTGGCACTTCCAGCACTGCCTCTTCTGGTCCTTCGAGTAGGTGTCCCAGAAGCCTTTTCATCAAGGTGTCCAACTTTACCTTCTTTAACGGCTACCCGATACCTTTTGTACGTCTCCAGCTTTTTGATTTCCTCTGTAAAAAGGTGATCGGGTAATTCAGCTCCCTGTTTCTTCGTAGACGTTTCTTTGATTCTGACAGATAGAATGTGCTCAGTCTGGATGTCATGATTATCTGGATCATTGATTCTCCTGGGATATCAGGATGAAGTCCAAGAGCTCTCTAAATCAACAGCTTGGTGTATCTGACATAGGGAATTTTGTTGCCAAGCTTCTTCTGAAACAGCATCATGTCTTCCCAAAGCAGTGCTTCAATTATGATGTCCTTCTTGTTGATCAGAGACCAGAAAATCTGCAGTTCCATGAGCTTGGGATGCTCATATCCACTGTCACGACCCAAGACTGATTTGGTGATGATAATATAGAGTGTCCTCCATGGTTGAGGAATATTCTTCAGCTCCACGAGAGAGTGCTTAGTAATGATTCATGTAGCTTCATCATAACCAATATCTATCAAGAATTGCAGGACAGTCTGTTCAGTAGGGGTGGCAAAGAAGTCGGTTGGAGCGATGTCTAGAATGATGAGAACAGCTCGTAAGTCATCAGGAGTGATAGTGACTTGTTTGTGATTAAGAGTCACATTCACAGCATTTTGACCAGTGATCCTCTGCATGGAATCCCAGAATTGTTGAATGTAAACCTCTGGAACTGTGGCAGAGTGTGAGAGCATGTTTTGGTAGGGATGATTCCTGAGAATATCCATTGCAATGAGACAAGAAGATTCTGAGCATGTGAGGGTGTCAAAGTCAACCCTAAGGTTGTTCTTTCCAAGCTTTCTCGGGTAACCTTCTGGAAAGATATCAGCAATTGTAAGAACTTCTTGTGCATCCACGTTCATTTGTTCAGCCATATTTTTATCTGAAATAACATTAGCCAAAAGAACCAACATATCGAAAGACATAATGTTAGTCAACAGAAGGTTTTATTGTCTAGTTATTGAATGAGTAGTGTTAATGATTGTTACGAGTCCTAAGTCACTTGTTTGTCCAATAGTCTAATGATGCTCAGAAACATTTCGTGAGTTAGTTAACTTTAAGGTTTTAAAGTTTATGTTATCACTTATATTTCATAACATATTAAACGTTTAAGTTTATTAGTGACATTATTGAATTTGTGATGATATGATTAGTTTATTAACAAGATTGTACACGTAACAATTCATTATGAAGGTCCATCCAGGCTTATGCGTAGCAATGACAAAGTTATGCGTAAGCAAGTGTTTTATACACGTAGTTATAAGCTTACGCGTAGGATCCTATCTTACGCGTAGAAAATGTTACGCGTAGGAAAGGGGACCTTAAGCGTAGAGCTTACGCGTAGGAATATAAAAAACCTTACGCGTAAGGCTTACTCGTAAGAGTAGACCTTATGCGTAGAGGCACTGTTTACGCATATCCTTCACAGGATACGCGTAGTCCCACTGTAGAACCTTACGCGTAGGCATAACTGACTACGCGTAGGGTAATCCTTATGCGTAGAAATGCAAATGACCTTGATTCTGAATTTTAAGCGTAACAAGTCCTGAAATAAGTTCATCAAATCATTAACATTATCACAAAACATCATTTTAACAACAATTTATGGCAAGAACATTTATGATTCAGTTATGCGTAGAAAGTCATACACGTAGGTCAAAACCCTAAGGGTTGAGAATTACGCGTATCACTTCTAGCCATAGGATATGCACCATTTTAATTCTGGTAGTTCTAGAGTGTTGGTAGAGTCTTTAGGCCAAGTAATAACATCAAAATCGTTGTGAATCAAAAATACCCAAAAATTATGAACTTTAAACCCTAGTTTCAAATTGTCAACCAATTCGTGTTTCTGGGTGGTTAATAACAATGGAAATCATTAATTCAACAACTTAAGACCATAACCCAACAATCTTTTATACCAAAACACTTCTCATTTAGAAAAACCCAAATCGACTTATAAACCCTAATTTTCAAAAATCGTTGATACGTGTTTCTGGGTGGGTTTGGATGGTTAAAATGGTATCCTTGATGTATAAACACCGTTTTGACACTATCCATATAACCAAGAACATACACACACTGATTTTGTGTTCATATGCTTAAGCGTAGAACACAAAATCACTTGAAAAACACTTTTTAGCCGTTGGATTTACATGAAACTAAAAACCTTATCTTAAAAACATGTTTTAATCACAAAACAACTTACAAAGTGACGATCAAAACAACGGATTGCTCGAATGATTCTTAGGCGTAGATGTGTTTAGGTTTAGAATTAAATGTGAAGTGAAAGTTAGGTGGGGAGGTGTTTTATTTAAAATAACTTTAACATTTTGACAGTTTTGGTCCCTCCACCTTTTTCTTTTTCAAACAAAGCCATTTAACTTCCATTTTGTTACCAAACAAAGATTTTAAGAAAGAAATTTGACGACACTCCCCCTCGACTTAAGAAAAATGATGAAAGGTTATTAATTTTAGTCCGAGGAGTGTTATTGAACCAGAAACATTTACCACCATTGATAAGAGAAACAACCGAGATACGATAACATGCAAGTACACAGATGTTTTGAAACAGTTAAGAGATAATATTCTCCCCCTCAACACTTGATCGGAAAAAAATACTGAATTTTGAAAGATTAAAGTGTTGACGGAAGAAATGTACTTGCCATGTTGAAAGAAAAATAGATTAGGAGAATATTTTTGTTGTTTTATTAGATTTTATATTTTTGTATTTTGTTTTTGAAAAATTTATTTACAAAAGAGAGGTTTGGTGTTTGACAGGTTTTTAAGACTGTTTTAGGAGGTCATCCAATTCCTCTTGAGTCAAACACCTCATACCAATCCGGTGGACCAACTCATTAAACCTAGCGGGAGGCAAGGCTTTGGTGAGCAGATCTGCCAATTGGTGTTCAGTACCCACAAAGTATAATTCAACGGTACCCTGTTCCACGTGGTCCTTGATGAAATGATAGCGTAGATCGATGTGCTTTGATTTCGAGTGCTGAACTGAGTTGCACGAGATCGCAATGGCACTCCGATTGTCGCAGTACATCGAGATTCTGTCAAATACGTAACCATAGTCATTGAGTTGTGTTCTCATCCAGATGACTTGAGCACAACACGCGGACATGGCTACATATTCTGCTTCGGTTGATGACAGCGATGTACAATCCTGCTTCTTTGATTGCCAAGACACCAGTTTATCACCAAGAAATTGTAGAGCTCCTGAAGTACTTTTCCTTGAGTCTAAGCATCCTGCGTGGTCAGCGTCTGAAAAAGCGATTAGTTCAAAACCAGAATCCTTCGGATACCAGATCCCCAAATTAATGGTTCCCTTGATGTATCGGAGGATTCTTTTAGCCTCAGAGAGGTGGGTTTCAGTTGGTCGCGACTGATAGCGGGAGCATAGATAAACGGAAAAGACAATATCAGGTATGCTAGCTGTTAGATACATGGGAGACCCAATAATACTTCGGTATTTGGTAGGGTCAACTAATTTCCCATGTAAATCAGCATCTAGCTTCTTGGTATGAGCCATTGGTGTGGCATAAGTGTCACAGGTTGTCATTCCAAATTTGTTTAACAGTTCAAGGGCATATTTGGACTGACTCAAGAAAATACCACGGGGTGATTGATGAACTTGTAATCCTAGAAAGAATGTAAGTTCACCCATCATGGACATTTCAAAATTTTTCTTCATTAGTTTTGCAAAAGCGATTGAAAACTTTTTATGTGTAGACCCAAAAATGATGTCATCCACTTAAATTTGAACAATTAAGATATGTGCCCCGTGATATTGTATAAAAAGAGTTGGGTCAACCGAACCTTTGGTGAAATTATTAGCAATGAGGAAAGATGATAGCTTATCGTACCATGCCCGAGGGGCTTGTTTGAGAACATAAAGAGCTTTGTTCAGTTTGTAGACATGGTTCGGGCACTCTGGATCAATGAATCCTTCGGGTTGGCTGACATAAACCGTTTCTTTCAGTTGTCCGTTGAGAAACGCAGTTTTGACATCCATCTGATAGACCGTCATATTCATATGAGCCGCGAACGCGAGAAATATCTGAACAGCCTCAAGACGAGCAACCGGAGCAAAAGATTCTTCAAAGTCTATTCCCTCTTCCTGACGATAACCCTTAGCAACTAGACGTGACTTGTTTCGGATGACGTTCCCTTCAGCATCCAATTTGTTTTTCCAAATCCATTTTAGACCAATGACGTAGACCCCTGTTGGTCTTTCAACCAGTTCCCATACTTCAAAACGTTTGAATTGGTTGAGTTCTTCCTGCATGGATTCAATCCAGTTGTCTTTTGTCATTGCGTCTTTAATGTTTTTAGGCTCAGATTGGCAGACAGTGAGTGCATAAATGCAATGTTCACCATCTGTGTGAAGACGTTGTCTCGTAACGACTGGTTGATTCGGGTTGCCAATAATGTTAGCCAGAGGATGGTCTTTTGTCCATCGGTGTGTAGAGGTTTGATGTTGGTATACATTGTGCAGATTCTGAGGATTCAAATGGTTTGTTGAAGATTCTGCGACATCTGGTGCAGCAGTCTCATTAGCAAACGGGTTGAAGAACGCATTTGGATCAAAATCTGTAGGTGGGGGTACTTCATTCAGAGTATCATCAGCTGGTTCATCATTGTTGGAAGAGGTGTGTTCAACTGTTGTGTTGGAGTCAACTGGTGTAGGTGCATCTTCAACAGTAGTTGTTGTAGCAGGTGTATCAGGTATAGGAATATTATCAGGTTGTGCAGCGGAAACAGCGGATACTCCTGGAGCACGTTCATCAATATCGTCACAGAACAGAGGAGCAAATAACCTTTCCATTTGTTGACGAGTTAGCTGGGGGCTTTGTTCAGCTGATGATGGGGGTTGAGGGAAGTTTAAGTGGTTGTGACCGGGTTCTAAGCTGTTATACTCAGAAGCCATTTCCGTGAATTCATCAAAATGAGCATGAATCGTTTCCATTACCTCCTTAGTTCGACGATTCCAGATTCGGAAACCTTTAGAATTATCACAGTATCCAATAAAGACTCCAATATCAGCTTTAGCTTTGAGCTTTCCAAAATCATCACGATCATTATTCGGATAGCAAAGGGATCCAAATACATGAAAGTGTTTGAGATTCGGTTTATAGTTGTGGACAAGCTCGAAAGGTGTTTTGTTGTGGCGTTTTGTGATCGTAGAACGGTTTTGAGTATAGCATGCAGTAGATACAGCTTCTGCCCATAAGTAATCTGGAAGTTTAGCATTGATTAACATTTTTCTTGCAGCTTCCACTAACGTTCGGTTTCGTCTTTCAACAACTCCGTTTTGTTCAGGTGTACGTGCAATAGATTTTTTATGCTGAATTCCTACTTTCTCATAGAATTCACGAAGGGTTTTGTTAACAAATTCAGTTCCTTTGTCTGTTCTGATGATCCTGATGGTGTTGCGGAGCTGAACCTGTATTTTTGTGAGAAAGGTGATGATCATTTGTGGAGCTTGGTCTTTGCTTCGAAGAAAGTAGACCCAAGTCCATCGTGAGTAGTCATCAACAATTACTAAGATGTAGCGTTTGCCATTGATCGTTTGCACGCGCATCGGGCCACATAAATCCATGTGAAGAAGATGAAGCACATGCTGAGAGCTGTGTTCCACCTTTGAAGGAAAATGAGCACGAGTTCTTTTCCCTTGTTCACAGGCTTAGCAAAGGTGATCTTTTGAATACCGGAATCGTGGGAGTCCTTCAACTAGTTTGTGTCGAGCAAGGTTGGTGATGGTTTGAAAGTTTAGATGTGAGAGACTACGGTGCCATAGCTAGGATTTTGTAGATGTTGCCTTTGAAAGTAAGCAGATGGGAGAGGAAGCAACCATGTCTTGCATAGAGATAGTGTAGAGACTAGAATTACGCGAGCCAGACATAAGGTCATTTCCTTGTAGATCACGAATGAAACAAGTTTTCTCCCTAAAAGCAACCTCCAAATCTCCATCACAAAATTGACCTACTGAAAACAGATTGTGACCGAGGCCTTCCACATAGTAAACCCTGCTGATTTCGATGTTCCCATTGACATAATCTCCGTAGCCCATGGTAGCTGCGAAGTGATCATTCCCGAACCTGACAGTGCCAATGAACTTTGCAATAAAGTTTGATAACAGTTTAAGGTTGCCTGTCATGTGTCGGGAACATCCGCTATCAACAATCCAGAGAATGATATGTATCACCTGCATTACACACAGACGACACAGATGGAATAGAAGTAGATGTGGAACCCGAAATGTTAGAGGGTTCCGAAGCAGGTATATTAGACATACACACATTAATAATTTTAAGCATCCATTTAAATCCTAGTGTGTTATATATCCATTTCTGCCATCTATAACTACTCTTTGCTTTAGTCTTAGTGAATTCACTAGGTGGTACTACATTCTTAGGAGGTGAAACTGGAGCTACAGTGACAGCAATGTTTGCCTTAGAATCTAAAGAAGGCGGTCTACCAAGCACAGACTTAGAATGATTAGTGGGCATAGAGATATTCCGATTCTTAGGATTCCGTAAACGAGAGATTATAGCTTTAGCAACACATTTGTCATGACAATCAGAATTCATACTCTTTCGACAAATAACACAAGGTGCATCAGACTGAATATCAAAAGTACTTAACGGTTTAGCATTCGTTACATCACTATTTCTATTACATTTGCCAGACGCAACATCTATAGTGGAAGCAACATGAGTCTTATTCAGAGTCCTAGGGTGTTCTTCTACTTTAGCATTCCTTATTGATCTTTTCTTAGGTCGCAACTTCCTATTCTTCGATTGAGTGCTCCTAGGCTTTGAAGTGCGGACGTTTGGAAAAGACGCAACTATTCCTGTTTCAGTAGAGGGAAACACGTTAGCAACTTGTGATTTGGCAGTAGGGATTCTAGGTTCACGATTACTAAGTGTGACTGGTGCTAATCTCTTAATCACGGTAGGCGGAAGTTGTTCATACTTTCCTAACATTTCTCTTAACTTAGAGATAGTGTGAATCAAATCTTGATTTTCAGAACGAATATTACCAGCAAAATTCATGACTTCTCTAGTGTGAGCAAGATAGTGATCAAGTTCGTTTGATGCTTCATGACGAGTCTTATTGAGCAAATCAAATATGACACCATATTCCTGTTTAACTTTTGAAAGTTCTTGTTCATATTTTGAGATTTGACTTTTCAAAGACACGTTTTGATCATCCAGTTGCTCAATTTTAGGATCAGAAGATTTTGCACTCAACTGAGCGATTTTCTTTTGAAAACTAAGTTGATGATTGTGAATATCTTTTTCACACCAATGAAGACGACGTTTGGCATTGTAAATTTCGTTGAGTAATCGTTTATTTTCAGCTTTTAAAGACTCGATCTGAAGCACATTATCGGTGTTCTCAACAGTTACAACATTTTCAACAATATCAGCAGAGATATAATCAGATGCATATGGCAAAGAATGAAACAACACAGCATTATGGACATCAGCACAGATAAGGTCTTCCAAGAGTCGATCAACATCTTTTCTCAAAAGTTTCTTTTTACGTTTAGTATTAGAAATAGATGTTTCTGTTTTCTCGAAAACGACCTTCATAGTTCCAAGTTCCTTATGAAAATCCCGTTCCCATGCTAATGCACAACTTTTCAAGTTTTTAACATTAGGTAAAAGATTTTTCTGAAAAATGTCTCTTTGTTCTCGCGCAAGAGGCGATTGAAAGTGTTCAATTTTGATTTCAGAACGATATTCTATCTCATGTTGTAAAATTTTGAGGTCAGCCATGAAAATGTCAAAATATCTAAGAATATTTCGATTTTCAGGTTTTGAGTTTACTTCACTAATTGAAGGTAAAGGACCATAAGTTTGTGCATAATCTGTTTTGGGATTAACATTAGAAGACTCAGGTGTTTTGATGATAACCCTTGGTGTGTTAGAAGAATCCGTTGGTGTGACGAAAGTGACCGCTTTTTTATAATTAAAAGGTTTGTTGTAAACAACGTTTTTTAATTTTGATCGACTCTCGTCTTCTGCATCTAATTCCTCTTGACGACGATATTCAACAACACTCTTAACAGTATTATCAATTTTCTATTCTGCACTGGAAACTTCAGGAGTTGGTTTGAATGTTTTTAGTGAAAGCTTTGGTTTGTAATCAGCTAGATTTTTTCCATATCCTTTTGGATTGGGTTTTAAGGTAAACTTTTCAATAGCTGTTACTGATTCACCATGTTTGTAAACAACAGTTTTAAACTCTTTAAGTTTGTTTTGCAAGCCGATAATTTCTTCAAGAAGGTCATCTACCCGATTCGTTGAATGCTTTTTGTATGCGGAGAACTGTTTTTGACAAGTTAACAACTCAGCCTTAGCTTTTTGATTTTCCAAGGTGAGAGCGTTAATTTGCTTTTTATGTTCATGTTTCAGTTGTTCTAATTCAGACAACAAAGCATTCTTCGAGGCGGCTAGTTCACGCATCTGTCTCTCTAAATATTTTTCGTTTTGATGAGATTTTGCAAAAGCGGCTTCAAAACCTTTTTCACGGTTTTCTTGAGTTTTGAAAAAGTTGAGTTGCATTTGTAAGCATTCAAAATCTTTAGTTAACAGTGCATTTTTACTTTTTAGGGTCTGATTTAATGCAACACATTCAGCAATTTGAGATTGTTGGTCTTTAAGTAACAGAACAAGATCTGGATGAGGCAACGGTTCAGCGTGTTTAACGTGAGTCACACCATGATCGTTATTGAGATCCTCAAGTATAACCACGGAGTCAATTTGATTATCAAGGGAAACCATAAGGTCATCTGGATCGTCAAATGTAACTACGGGGTTTATTTGAAAATCGTCAGAATGAGATGTAGATGACTCATTTTGAACATTCTGAGCCGTGCCGGATTCAGATATTGACGGAGATATTAGTTCAGATATGTGATGGTTTGTTCGGGTACCTGAGACAAGCCATCAGTGTCATACACTGGGCCTGTTTCACTCATGTTTAACTCTTGCATATTAGCCATCAACATAACAGCTGCATTGGCCTGCAAGTCCTCCATATCGTCATCTGAGTCTGCATCTGCCATAAAGCTCTGTTCTTTGTCTGTGAGAGATCCACCAGCTTCATCCTTAAGAGCCAAACGTAAAGCCTCTTTGAAATAAGCACTGCCCCTAGTCCTCGGCTTTGGGCATGCTTTAGCCAGGTGTCCCTTCTCATTGCAGTTGTAGCATTTAAGACCATTTAACCGATTTTGAGCATTTCCCTGTTCCACCACTTGAGCTCTGTTGTTATTCCTACCCACAGCATTAAACCCTTGACCACCGCCCATCTGACGACCATAATCATGATTCTGAACTTCAACACGTCCATTGTTCACAACAGCTTGAGTCCGTGTGTTAGATGAGGAACGAATACGATTGTTGGATTTGTTGGTGTAACGGCCAAAAGCATTAGCAATCATCACAAATCCTTGTTGCAATGCTTCGAACGGATCGATTTCCTCAGTCGCTTCACTGACATATGCTTGAGCATTGTTGTTTTTGTATGGAACAATTGATTTTGTTGAGGTTGTTGCTGTGAAGGTGTGTTTGAAGCAGTTGGTTGAGTTGCTGGTTGAGAGGGATAATTCTGTTGAGCATACAAGGCAAGTTGTTGATTTTCCGGATGTGACTGTTTAGCAATTTGAGCACGGAGAATCCTTTCCCGATCAACTTTCTTTTCATGAGGCTTCAAGTAATCGTACAACAATCCATAAGTAGAATGATACATATTCTTCGCTTGACGGAGAAAAATGACATACTTCTCCCATTCAGGACCAAGACTACTCAGGAACTTAGTATTCACTGCAATTCTTGGCATGATGATGTTGTGTTTATCCAAATCATTGATGATGTCTGAAAATCGATGATGATAGGACTCTAGTGTCTCTCCAGGTTCAATCATGAAGTGTTCATAAGCCAAGTAAATTTTGGATTCCAAATCCTCCTGATTGAGTACAGATCCTTCCATAAGAAGACGAATATGATCCCACATTTTTTGTGCAGTCTTTAGAGCATCAACACTACGAAGAATTGGGTTTGGTAATCCTAAGAGGATGTATTCCATTGCAAGTTCATCTGCTTCATAGTGTAGAAGTTCTTGAGGATTCAAGTCTGCAACAGTAGCAATGTTCGTTTGTTCATCTCTTGGTGGAACAGCAGTTGGATCTCCGGGTACAATGACAGTAGGCATCTCAAATGCACCTTCCAAGATAACCTTCTTTAAGAACTTTCCATGTGGCTTCTTCAGATCACAAAACCTAAAGAACCTTATCACCCATTGATCATAGTTTCCTGGAGTGAGCATTGGAGGTCTATCAAGTGATCCAGCTTCATGAATTGATTGTTGGCTGCTTAAAGCTTCACACATCTTTGAAAACCAAGTGGGTTCCTTCATAGTGTTCCTTGATGGATGTTGATTGAAATCATTTGTGTAGGGTTGAACTTGAAGGCTTGGTGGTGTTTGAACCATTTGTGGTGGTGGAATTGCACCAATTTGTGGATTATGTTGTTGATTAAATTGTTGTTGATAAATAGCTTGTTGTTGATTCCATTGTTGATGTTGTGGAGTTAATTGTTGTTGTTGTTGTTGATTATAAGTGTGAGGGAAATAGTTAGAGTATGGTGGTTGAGACATGTTGATAAACTTGTGTAGTAAAAATGGATCTTTGTAGTCGAATGAACCTTTGTTGATGAAGTGTCCTTAGGCATAGAAAAGACAAGAACCAAGTAGCACTTATGCGTAAAAACACCAAAGTTACGCGTAACAATGAGAAGTTACGCGTAGGATTTAGCTTACGCGTAAGTAGGAAAAGCACTAAAGTTAGGCATAGACAAAAGTTAGGCGTAGAAAGTTAGGCGTAGGATTTTCTTATGCATAAGACTAGGCTTAGGCGTAGGAAAAATCTTAGGCGTAGGATTTCTACGCGTAAGCTTATGCTTATGCGTAATTTTAGGGTTTTTGCCCAAATGATCTTTTACACTATCACAGTGCAAGAGATATCCAAAGTCGACGTATTTTCAGACTTATCCAAGTAAGAAAACACGGAATAAACCAGGAAAATGAAGATCAAACCAAGGAAGCACTTACGCGTAGTTTTAGGGTTTTACTACGCGTAGGAATGCTTAAAATTTTGATTCTGTCCAAAAGTGTTTCTAAACCAGTTTTTGTGTGATAAAATAGCTTCAATAACACCAAAATACACAAAAGTGTGAAACTTGATGAACCAAAGCCTCTAAAACAGTTAAGCGTAGGATGATACCCACGTTCAAAAACTCGATCAAAAACAACTATCCACGCATAAAGTTTGAAACTTTTTGCCAAAAACAAGTATTTTAACACCTTAAAACGTTGAAAGTACAAGAATCTTGGATTCAAAAGTGTAAAAAATACGTTTTTAAGCGAACCAAAGTATCAAGGTGCGTTTTAGGCATAGGACCGAAACCCACTTCAAAAACAAACACGATTCACCCAACTAGTAGGCGATTGATACCACTGTTAGGTCACTAGTTTTACAAACACAAGTAATATAGAAAGAGATGAGGCGATTGAACAAGTAAACAAACACAAACACACGTTAGACTAAGACCGGTTATGCGTAGAGTGTAGGTGAAAGAATAACTTGAACAACCAACCCTCAAATGAGGGTTTACAAGAGTATTTATAGGAGGAAAGCTAGGGCAACACTCCTAGTTTCCATCCTTTCTTTTATTGGCTTGGGCCTAAGCTCATGGGCCTTCTACATAAGCTTAAGGCTAATAACAAACATAAAGGCCATAATAAAGCTAACTATTACATATTAATTACTAACACTTGATTATGGTTTAGGAGTGATTCCAACAAATAGCATTCTTGAACTCTGTCCCATTATCACACCGAATTCCCTTAACCTTTTTGTTCAGCTGATTTTCAACAAGGGTGGTGAAGTCTTTCAACACTGGAGATGTTTCATCTTTAGTCCTTAGAAAGAACACCCAACAAAATCTGCTAAAGCCATCAGTGATAACCAGACAAAAATACTTGTGATCAATGCTTCTGACTTGAGTTGGACCAAATAGGTCCATATGTAACAGCTGAAGAGGCTCATAAATAATTCTCACAGCAGTGACAACTTTGTAGGAGGCTCTGTGTTGCTTTCCTTTGTTGCATGCAACACAATTATGATCATTGGTGAAAACTTTGGAGGGAAGACCTTCAACAAGACCCATTTTGGAGAGTTTGTTTATGGTCTTGAAATTCACATGAGCCATCCTCCTATGCCATTTTGTAGACTCATCCAGGGATGCTTTGGCCACCAAACAAGTGAGGTCACCTTCAGGATAAACTTCATTGAGGTTGAATGTGTATAGATTGTGGGTTCGAGGAACTCTCAGCAGAATTGATGTATCTTCTGGAAGCTTGAAGTCTTTAGACAGAACAAGACATTCATCTTCAGAGAAGAGTACCTTGTTCTTGGTGTCACAAATTTGTGAGACTCAGAACAGGTTGAAGTGCTATAGTTCCCTTACATAGTACACATTCTCAAAGTTCAGTAGAGGTGTCTTGATGGTGCCTTTCCCAGTGATTCTACCATCACTTCCACCAAAAGTCACATTGCCTCCTCCTTCTATAGGTACAAAATTGTGCATCATATCTCTGTTCCCTGACATGCTTCTTGAACAACCACTATCAACAATACCAATATCTTTATGCTTAAGAGGATGATCCTATAGTAACAAAAATATATACAAAAGAATGTTAGTAAACAAAGGAGGCTCAAGTCATTACTGACTTGAACCCGCCTTGTGGATCACATGATTTAGGTCTAGCAGATGAGAAAGATACACCATTGTTCTTGGATTTCCATTGAAATTTGGGTCCCTTTTTATTCCAAGAACAACCTGCTGAGGGCTTGACAGCAGTACCCCAAAATCCTTTCCCAGCATTCATTGAGTCAACATATGTAGGCCAATAACCATGATTAAAATATGGGCTAGTTGGTTGCACATAAGGTCTAGCAACTGATCTTCTCCAAGGAGAATCAGTATAAGCTGCTTGTCGGACATAAGGTGGTATATTATCAACATTGGTCCACACTGGTCTAGGTTTCTGCTGAGTAGCACATGCACCCAATCTTTGCTCATAAAAATCACAATCCTTGATTAAATGAAATTTACTTCCACACACAAAACATGTCTTCCTTTTGGAAGATTTATTCAAATAGGGAGATGTTCTATTACATGTAGAAGTACTTAAACCAGAAACATTAAAGGAATTATTTTTAACAGACTGATTATGCAAAGATTTAAAAGACAAATCTTCAGAGGAAACTGTCTTGGAAGTTGATTCCTCAGCAGCTACCCTAGAAGGCTTGTAGATAGACTTGGGTGCAGGCTTGGGTGTAGGCTCAGGTGAGGGCTTGGGAAGGTCTGACTTATCACTTGAATCACAGCTGGCATAAGAAGTAGACCCTTGATCCGATGAATTGTCACTGTCAGAGCAAGAGACAAAGTCGTTAGATGAGGCATCGGGGTCTGGCAAGTCTTTTGACTTTTTGCCATACAGATGGTGTGATCCATCAAAGTCAACAGTAGTGGATAGGTCAGTGGGCATGAATTCACCTCTAATAGGTCCAGGGACAGCATGCAAATCACCTTCTTTTACAAAGTTAGCTAACCCTGCTGGTGTTGATTTACGCCCATCATACCTAGCTTCAGGACCTACATATTTTTGAAAGCCTATACCTAAACCTGAGTTTGCAGATTGACTACCATAGAGTAAGCGAGCTACTTTGTCACCTGATACTAACCATTGTTTATGTCTAGCTATTTCCTCAGCTAGTTTCTCTTTAAGCTCTAGGTTCTCAGACAAAGCATCAGCTTTTTCTTTCTCAGTGCGTTTTAAGTTAATATTAGCAATATCTAGATCAATGCGTAACCCCTTTAACTTCTCTTCATAAGCTATCTGATTCTTTTGAAGCCATACCTTTTGAATTTCTAACATTTTTAAAGATAGTTTATAAGCTTCATTATCAACATAGCATGCATTGTATTTAGGTTTCATAATATCATAAGCTTCTTTAAGTTCATTGTATCTTTCAGTACAACCAAAGATACAGTTGTGTACCAGAGAGAGTCCCATCAAGGCAAATTGATCATGCCTATCCTCTGAAGTACATCTTGCCAGCAATCTAAGCTTCTCTGTATCAACAGCTTCCTCATTCACAGGTTCATGTGCAGCCCAGTTGACCTGTTCATCCATGGTGATAAGAGCTGCTGAAGTTCCAGCTTCCTTCTGATTCTGCTGATAGGAAGTGTAGTTAGCTCCATCTCCACTCTTCCTATCTTTGCATTCCCTTGAGAAATGACCCATCTGGTGACAAGAGAAGCACTTGACTTTTCTCCTGTCAAAACGAGCTGGATCCTTTCCCTTGAAGCCAAACTTTCTCCCAGACTTTTGCTCAAACCTTTTGATATCCACTGAAAGCATGGCCACCTGCCATTTCAGTTTCATCTCCTCCATATCAAGGGGGTCCACCTGCTCAAAATCTTCATAGACAAGATGTTGCTGAGTATCATAATCAGCAACAAATGAATGAAGAACATCCTCCAACACACTAGCAGTTTTAGCTTGAGAGCTTGATGGAGTGGGAGTGTAAGAAGATAATGGTAAGCAAGATGGACTGGGAGCATGTATCATCATATTGGAGTGAGATGTCCCAACAAAAGCTGTATGACCAGAAGTAGATGAACGGTAGGGAGTTCTAACATCAGGTTCAAGAGATTTGAGTCTGTTGTACAGCTCATCAAAAGTGAGCATGTCCAACCCACCTTTAGCCTTGAGGGCTATACTTACATGTAACCATGATGGAGGCAAAGATCGTAGGAACTTTAAATTACAATCATCATTGTCAGGTTTTGCATTCAGCTGGTTTAGCTGACTCAAAATCTTATGAAACCTGTCGTATCCCTTGTGGATACCTTCTTCTTCTGTGATATTGAACTCTTGAAAGTGTTGCTTCAGCATGGACTTCCTCATTCTCCTGGACTCTTCATTACCACCGAACCTTGCTTTGAGAGCCATCCATATGTCCTTTGCATCAGTCATGTAGTGAAAATCACACAAGTGATCTTCAGGATTAGCTTGAAGAAGGATAGTTCTTACTTTGTGCTCTCTTTGCATAGGCAGTACCTCTTCAGCAGATTTGGGAGGAGCAATGGTAAACTTACCATCAAGGTCTGGGATAGTTTTCTTCAAACTATTTCCATTCTTCACGATCTCCCAAAGATTCCAATCAATGTTGGAGATCTAGTTCTGCATCTTCATCGTCCACAGATCATACTGTTGGAAAGACTAAGTTGTTGCATGGAAGTGGTGTTGGTGTTGTTGTTGTTGGTGACTTCGGTTTCATCATCAGTTCCAGGCATGGTGAATGTAGGTTTGGTTGAATGGGGGTGAGGATAAATATGGTTCTTAGTATCGTAGAGACTTTCCCGAGGCTCTAATACCACTTGTTATAAACAAAGACCTTGATAGATCTTAAGCACTCGTAGATCGTTAGTGTTGCCTATGTAATCACAAGCAAACTAATAGAAAATCTCTACAACTTGTATTCTTTAGCGGAATGAAATACAAGCTACAATGACTAAGAAGTTTTAGATCCTCTATGGATCTTTTCATTAACTGAAACTCTGTGTTTCAGACCATTTTTCTATTACATACTCTACGGTTCATTTTATAGACAAGGAACCCTAAAATCTAACAAACATATAACTAAAATATATGTTTAACCCATACAGAATAATTATGGGTTTACTCTAAATATGCCCATGCTAATGCCCATGCTAACCTCAGTACAAGAATAATGATGGGTTAGCATGTAAATAATAAAGCGCATGCAGATCCTAGTCAGCTTCCACCCTTCAGCAGAAACACGGCACGTCTTTAACACTTCAGCAGAATCTCTTCTTCAGCAGATTCTGCTCTACTTCAGCAGAATCCTTCGGCAGAAATGACAGTAGAAATCCTACTTCGCATAATTCCCAACAGGCAACTTAAAAGTCTACGAGCTTGTCCTTGCTAAAGATTCCGAAGCCTCAAAGGTGAAAGAGAAACACAAATCTCTTGCCCTTAAAGCCAAAAAGGCTTCAAGTGATGAAGAGAACTCCTCTTCGGATAGTGACGACGAGGAGTATGCTATGGCGGTAAGGGACTTTAAAAAGTTCTTTAGAAGGAAGGGAAGATACGTCAAACAACCGTATGACGACAAGAAAAGATTTCGGAAAATCAAAGAGGACGAGAAGCCAAAGGATGATCGTGCTTGCTTTAAATGTGGGGACCCAAACCACTTTATTAGTAAGTGTCCCAAACGGGATGATCAAAAGGCGTTCGTGAGCGGCACGTGGGGAATAAGCGACGAGGAGGACGAAGAAATTTGTCTCATGGCAAATGATGAGGTGTGTCACGAATACTAAAGTAGCTCATCACTAGATGATGACTCATTGCATAATGAATATGACAAACTTTGCAACATTAACTTAAAACTAATTAACAAAAACAAGCTTTTAAAAAGTCAAAACCAATGTTTAGATAAAGATGTCATAGAATTAAAAGAAAAATTGAAACGTCTAGAAAAGGGTAAATTAGCAAGTGGTGAATGTGAACTTTGCATTCAACTTCAAACAGTAGTTGATCAACTAGATTCTAAAATTGCTAGAATGAGTACGAATACTTTAGATATGATATTAGATAGTGTTAAAACCGAAAAAAACCAAAAAGGTTTAGGTATTCAACAACTTGATCCATCAACTAGTGAAAACAAAGAAACACAATTTGTTAAGGCACTAGAAAAACAAGCCACTGTTGTGGCGGATCCCACGGATCACATAAAAAGGGAACCGGCTAGTGTACAGCCAGGGATGGAACGCAAATATGCAAAGTGGTTTTCCTCTTCAAAACTTTGCACCATGGAATGCATATCCATCTTATCCATACATGTCTAACATGAATGGAAAGTCTAACACTAATGGACCTATGAACAAATGTGGACCAAACTTTTGAGTTAATTGTTTTCTTAGGTGTGCTTAAAGGTCGACCTAGATCCGGATGAATGGGTCAAGGATAGCGGGTGCACGAGGTACATGACCGGCAATAAAGATCGATTCTCTACATGTGAATCCTTTAATGGAGGAAATGTGGTGTTTGGAAATAGCAAAAGTAAAATCATCGGTAAAATTACGATTTCTAACAAATCTCTAACCATTAACGATGTGTGTCACGTAGAAAACCAAAACTTTAATCTCTTAAGTATAGGACAAATTTGTGATAAAAAGTGCAATGTACTTTTTATCGAAACCGGTAGTAAGATATTAAAAAATGGCATAACCAAAGGAAGAGGAATTAGGAAACATGGAGTCTATGTCATTAAAATTGGTAATGAACCTAAAGACAAACTTTGTCTTACCTCTACGGATGATACTTCGACCTTATGGCATCGAAGATTGGGTCATGCCAATATGCGACTTCTTCAATCGCTATCATCCAAAGATCTAGTACGAGATCTACCTAAGTTAAAATATGAACATCACTTTTGTGATGCTTGTAATGTAGGAAAACAAGTTCATTCTAGTCACAAAGCTAAAAACATGGTGTATACAACTAAGTGTCTAGAATTAGTACACATGGATTTATTTGGTCCATCCGCTATTGTAGGATCGTGAATATTATGTTGTTTGATGATTCGGGTGGTCTAGGATTATGATGATATATGAAAGCCATTAGAGAGATGAAGAGAGTAGAGAGGATGTTTCTTGAAGGAAAGCTGTTTAAAAAATTATGAAAGGTTAGATTCAAGAAGCAACACCCCTTCCATGGATGGAAGGGGTATTTTTAGATACAAAGCATATGTCCTCCTGTCGGACTGTGGATCAGGAATACATTGGGTAAAGACCCGTCCTTCCTCCACGGTGTTACACTAAACTAATCTACGCTACAAACTAACTAATAAAATACTAAATAACGTAAATAAAGACATGTCTACGAGCTAACATATGCTAGACCATAATTGGGGTGACCGACACTTTAACATGGAATTTCCAATTCCTAACAATCTCCCCCTAAGGGAGGTCACCCCATGAAATACATTTTGCATCCTAGCATTCTATCTTTGTCTTTAGTTCTGAGCTCATAAACTTCTATTCTTCAACTTCTGCATCTTTGTGCTTTAGCAGTGATACTTCAAAGTCCGCATAGTTTTGTACTTTCAGTGGAGGTCATTGAACTGATCCACATCATTGATGATATTCGAGCTTTCATTGAGATCATCAGCCACAGTAAATCTCTGAATCACCCTTTATTGTGTTGCCATAATGTGATGTTGTGACTTTTGGACTGACATGCTCACACTTTCAGGATCACGACATATTTCCATCAGAGTAGCGGAAGCTTTACTGGTTCATGATATTTGCAGCAGCGTAGCAGAAGCATAGTATAAACATATCAGAGCCAGGTTATGTAGATATGCACTAGTCATGATTTCTTCAATTAAGTGAGGATGCTGTGAGCATGCGGCTTTGGATTGAGTTCTCAATTCTGATCAGCTGAAACCGTCTGAATGTACCTGCAAACAACAGTTAGCAATAAAACACACGAAAGTGTCTTTGATCAATTTTGTTGAATTGAGGTACACGGCCCACGGTTCCCCGTTGATCAGTACAAGTACTTCCTGTGATCAGGTATAATTCCGAAGAATCTCCTTGACAGGGTTTCGCAGCTGTTCTAGCTGTTTTCAAATCGGAACGTCTCAAAAAAGACAACACGGAGTGA